>CAUYQU010026409.1:0-10659 GCA_963574635.1 Cheracebus regulus
AGCCTACACAGCCAAGTCAATTCTAAGCAAAAAGAACAAAGCTGGAGGCATCACGCTACCTGACTTCACACTATACTACAAGGCTAATCAAAACAGCATGGTTCTGGTACCCAAACAGAGAGATAGACCAATGGAACAGAACAGAGGCCTTGGAGGCAACGCCACACATCTACAACCATTTGATCTTTGACAAACCTGACAAAAACAAGCAATGGGGAAAGGATTCCCTATTTAATAAATGGTGTTGAGAAAACTGGCTAGCCATGTGCAGAAAGCAGAAACTGGACCCCTTTCTGACATCTTACACTAAAATTGACTCCAGTTGGATTAAAGACTTAAACATAAGACCTAACACCATAAAACCCTAGAAGAAAACCTAGGCAAAACCATTCAGGACATACGCATAGGCAAGGACTTCATGACTAAAACACCAAAAGCACTGGCAACGAAAGCCAAAATAGACAAATGGGATCTAATTAAACTCCAGAACTTCTGTACAGCAAAGGAAACAATCATTAGCGTGAACCAGCAACCCACAGAATGGGAAAAAAATTTTGCACTCTACCCTTCTGACAAAGGGCTAATATCCAGAATCTACAAAGAACTAAGACAGATTTACAAGAAAAAGAAAAAAAGAAAACAAACCCTTCAAAAGTGGGTGAAGAATATGAACAGACACTTTTCAAAAGAAGACATATATGAGGCCAACAAACATATGAATAAATAATGTTCCTCATCACTGGTCATTAGAGACATGCAAATCAAAACCACGTTGAGATACCATCTCACAACAGTTAGAATGGCAATCATTAAAAAATCTGGAGATAATGGATGCTGGAGAGGATGTGGAGAAATAGGAACACTTTTACACTGTTGGTGGGAGTGTATAAATTAGTTCAATCATTGTGGAAGACAGTGTGGCAATTCCTCAAGGATCTAGAAATAGAAATTCCATTTGACCCAGCAATCTCATTACTGGGTATATAATCAAAGGATTATAGATCGTTCTATTATAAAGACACACGTACACGAATGTTCACTGCAGCACTGTTTACAATTGCAAAGACTTGGAACCAACCCAAATGCCCATCTATGATAGACTGGACAGGGAAAATGTGGCACACGTACACCATGGAATACTATGCAGCCATAAAAAACAATGAGTTCATGTCCTTTGTAGGGACATGGATGACCCCGGAAACCATCATTCTAAGCAAACTGACACAAGAACAGAAAATCAAACACTGCATGTTCTCACTCATAGGCAGGTGTTGAACAATGAGAACACATGGACACAGGGAGGGAAGCATCACACACTGGGGTCTGTCAGGGGAAACTAGGGGAGGGACAGTTGGGGGTGGGGAGTTGGGGAGAGATAGCATGGGGAGAAATGCCAGATATAGGTAATGGGGAGGAAGGCAACAAATCACACTGCCATGTGTGTACCTATGCAACAATCTTGCATGCTCTTCACATCTACCCCAAAACCTAAAATGCAATTAAAAAAAAAGAGTGCTTGGCTTTTCAAATCCCAGATTTGTAACATATTCAGTAGTGGTTTTTGTTGAGGTTTTTTTGGTAAAATTAGTATCTATATCACTAAAATGATCAATAGAAGAATTTATGCTTTAGGTTAAAGTAGATACTAACCTGACTATTTAAATTGTAAAGAAAAAAATTATCCTCAAGCCACAGTTAATTTATCTTAAGAACTACATATTTTGATCAAATTCAATATAGCTGTGGTCACCTAGAATTGTACTTTTCAAACAATGTTCAATGGAGCCACCAGATTCAATGAGGATGTCTCAGGGGAACTTCCTGAAAGTGGAATGAAGAGGAGGGGAAAGAAAAGGGATGAGTGGGTGGGTTCCCCCATGTCCATTGCAATCAGCATAGTTCTCTTTGTCAATGCCAGATTTTTTTTTTCAAAATGGCTTTGCAGCTAAAAAGAAAAATTTTAAGTACCTGAACTAAAAGATTCCTTCAGTCTTACAAAGATCCCTATGCTCTCAAGTAAACACTCCCAAAAGTCAAATGGGAATCAGAAATTTAGAGTTTCTAGTGAAATGGACATATTAACCTTCTTATAATTCAAAGTCAGCAAACTGAAGTTTTTCATCTTCAGGGCCTGTTTAACACTTTCAGTCTAACTCTACTGCCCAAAGAATGCTTCACAGAGCAGAAAGGATGTGCCAGCCCAAGGACACCTGGGAAAGGACAGCAGGCTCTTTACAGTCATGGCAAACAGGACATACATTTTGGAGTGTTAAAGTAATCCTTTCTTCAAGGTCAAAAATTGTTCTTAAATTTTGCCATGAAAATGCTGTCATTAGGGCACACACACCAACACTGAGGACCTAAGAAAAAAAGCGTCGAATCTTTCTCAGACCTTCCCTCAAAACAGATTATACCTGATTTCTGATTTTTATAAAGTAATATTCATGTACATAATACACTTATAAATTTTAGGAGTTTGAAGATACTAAAAATTCTCAGTCACTAATACTTACCTAGTCTAATACTGACCTCTCTCTCTCTCTCTCTCATTCTCCACAAACAGTATTTCAATCCTTGCTCTTTTCCTCAAATCCTCACTAACGACTCTGGCCACATCTTTTTCACAGAGAAAACAGAAACTTTTTCTTAATACTTCCTTCAATTTTCCCTACCAAATCTACAAACCTTTCTGTATCTGTATGTGTCCTACAGAAATTGCCTTAGCTGTGTTGATGTGCGTGTCATCCTTCCCACTAGCTATGGGTAATCTCTATTCCTAGGCCACCTCTTCCATCACGTCCTTCCTTTTCAGACACCCATACCTCCAATCTCTCTCCTTCTTCTGCACTGTTCCCATTAAAATAAACATGTTCAAGACTCTGTCTCATCCCAATTTCCCTATCCAGATGCTGGATTCTCTGTACTTTTATTTCCTGACAAAATTTTCAAAGAGCTATCTTTTTTGCTAACTCCTTTCCCTTATCTCTTATTTACTCCTCAAATCACTCCAGTCTGGTTTCTGCCCGTTTTTCCACCAAAACTTCCCTTGCCAAAGTTACTGAGGACATTTACATGTAAAACTCCAGTTGGTTTTCTGATGCGTTCATCTTCGTTGACCTGTCAGCAACATTTGACACTCACTACCAAATCATTATTCTTCCAATTGGTTCTCCTTTATCACACTATAATCTCAGATCTTTCCTCTGAGCTTCTAAGATGCATCTATCCAACTTTTGACTTCGCTTTTTATATCTGGAAGTTTCAGTGTCACTTCAAAGGAAGCAAAATGTATTGGAATGTATTCATATAATGCTAATTATATAATAAAGCAGAGTAATATTTGCCCTTCTAAAAATAGCCCAAGCTGGCCGGGCACAGTGACTCATGCCTATAATCCCAGCACTGTGGGAGGCTGAGATGGGCAGATCGTTTGAGTTCAGGAGCTCAAGATCAGCCTGGGCAACATAGGCAGAACTCATCTCTACAAAAAATTTAAAAATTAGCTGGGCATGGTGGTGCATGCCTGTCCAGCTACTCAGCAGGCTGCAGTGAGAGGATAATTTGAGCCTGGGAGGTGGAGGCTGCAGTGAGCCATGATTATGCCACTGCACTCCAACCTGGGTGGACAGAGGGAGACCCTGTCTCAAAAAACAAAACAAAAACAAAAAGAAAATAGCCCAAACTGATTAATGCCATATCATTATCAACATTAATAAAATTGTCTAATTCTCATTTAACACTCAAGTAATAGCTACAAAGTATAAAAAATTTATGCTAAATAATTATCATTCAAAGAGGATAAACTTTTGATATATTCCCCACTCCTTTTATCTTATCTTTAATAGTACATGACCTGAATTTTGTAAGGCCTTGAGGAAATTTCTAAGCAAAATAAGAAATACTTTTAAAATTGCAATTGTATTAAAAAGTTAAGTTGATTTCTCCTCTTTTGGTATTCTCACATACCTTCTGTTCTTGGATTAAATTATTAATCTAGTACAGAGGGATTATATATGATTTATTGCATCTGAAACACCTTGAATCTTTGCATGATTGTCAATGTTAATGGTGTCATACAATTAATATAATAGTTCACCATGTAATTGTTTCCTCTGTAAGCAAATGAGATGATTTCCACAATATTTCATAGATTCCTTCTAGAAAAAAAACAAATTCTTCTTCATGAGAATCATGACTTAAAAATACAAGCGGATTTCCCCAAATCATGTGTGTGATATAAATAGACTAAGAATTTTTACATTCTATCATTTAAGTAAAATGATTCCTTCTTCCCTCCTTCCCCTTTATTTAAATGTAGAATCTGGAGAATTCTCCACATAGATGCAATCTATTTGAATTATTTACAATCAAATCACTTTATTGACAACCTTATGGCAATCAATTTCATAATTAATAATGAAGATAATGTTCTGATCACAGAAAACAAATTCCTTAAGCTCTTAGAGAAAATAGAGGACTCTGGTGAACAAATCCCAATGTGTTTATTATGTCTACTGCATTCAAATTTCTTTCCTCCTCCTCTCTTTTTCCAGCAATGAATATTTTGAGGAAAAGACAATCTATTTACCTTTTCATTCCCAACTAATACCGATAATAATTCCCTAAACTACAGAAAGAAAAGTCTTATTGTACATTACATTCCTTATAATTAAAAAATTGTTAATGCTGTAACATCTTTAAATCTGTTTTCATAAAAATTGTTTTTACCATAATAGTACTTAGTCACATTGTAACCTCCATGTCTTTTTATAAAATTCCTTTAAAGTAATATTTAAAATACCAGAAGTACCTTTTGCAACATGGTGGTCATCTGAAATATCAATTCTTCATGTCTCTTTTCATTACTTACCTAAAAGGATGAAAGAGAGGAAATATTAGAAGTATGAAATCATTTCAATTGATCATTAAAAAGAGTTTCTATATTTCAGAACAAAATAAGCTTGTAGAGATGCTGATAGAGTTCTTCATTTTAAAAAGTGACTATTATAAATGCAAAAGAGCAAAGCAAAAATATTTGAACATTTCAAGAGTTCAGTAAAGTAGGCAAAACAGAATGTGATGAAAGATGAAAAAATAGCCTATTAATATGTAAGAGAAATAGATTTTTTAAGATATGAGAATGTCCATCCAATCATAAGTAGATTCATCAGAATCTTGAGAGATTATGTTTACTTTCAGAGTCTGTCTAAATGCATGAAAAAGCACTGACTGAAATTGCTGACCAAAGAGTATTAAATTGGATAAGCATTCCCTACCTAACAGTCAATGACAAAAACTAAGAAATGAGAGATGAGTGTGGCCTTTTCCTTCTTCTTCCTTTTATAACTGCCATTTGTTAAACATCTACAATATATCAGAAGCTACACTAGCCATCTCATATATAGTATCTATTTATCCTTCATGACATGTCATAAAATAAGAATTACTAACTCTCCTTTACAGGTAAGAAAAACTAAACATAGTAAAGTTTACATAACTTGACCAGCATTGTAAATGCCAGAGCCAGGATATATCCATCTCTAAAGTCTTCTTTATTATATTTTTGTTGCTTCCTTTCAAAAGATTTGGTTTATTTACATGTTACATAATATCAGGAAACTGAACAATTTTTAATGCCAAGTCTCGTTATATTACATCAGCTTATGCTAACTGCATAAGATAATTTTGATGCAGTTGAAGGTTTGAAAACCATAGCCCAATGTGAAACAATTCAATACACATACTGTATCACAAAATATCATACTTTCATGAGATTTTATTTTACCTCTGGTGTCATTAAGCCACTAACATATGGCCATACTTCTACGTTATTTTCTCTTACTCTTCAAAGCATACTGGAACTCTAACAGCCATTCACTGACATTCAAGCCTATGCATGGTAATGAAAACATGAAAGATTCAAATACTAAGTGTAAGAAATGATCCAATGGCTTAAGGTCCCTGGACCAATTATAGCACAATCACTAAGGGTGCTTTTTCAGAAACCTCAGTGTTGAGTCCCACCGCAGTATAATTTTCAAAGACTACACTTTCTACAAACTCTCCAAGATGATCCCTCTGCATATTAAAGTATAGGAAAATAAGGCAAGAATCACTGCCTTATGCTAGTGGTTCCTAGACCAGCAGAATGAGCCTCACCTGGAAACTTGTTAGAGATGGAAATTCTCGCCCCACGACCTCCACCTTCCAAATGAGAAACTGGGAGTGGGGTACTGAGAACCAGCTCTGTCGGGAGACCCCCACCCAGGCAGGCTGAAGGTATCTGAGAGGCAGACACCCAGATAGAGCAACAGAGTGGATCCATCTGGGGTAACCAACAGCCCAAGAGCTGAGAGGCTGACAGCATTCCAGGCTGAAGGCCCCGAGCAGACTTTCATCCACGTATTTAGTTGCTCTTAGACAGATGATTCTTATTAACACACAGGTGTTCTATATCACTTAAAAATACATCAAGTAGGCAGCTGTTACCTACCTACCACTAATTACAAAGTATCCTCCACAAGGGAGCCATGGGGGCAGGGTAAACTTAATGTTCCTCAACAGTGCTGCCCAATACTATATGTTTTAACAAGGCTTCGAGATAATTTTGATGCAGTTGAAGGTTTGAAAACCATAGCCCAATGTGAAACAATTCCTGGATTTTCTTGTCCAGAGGATTTTCATTCTCTCACTTGTGAACTATTTAGAGCTATTATGGATGGAGTCAAGGAAATGTCATTCTTTAGTTTCCCAGGAGGCTGTCTGAACTCCCAGGAATAGTCACAGTTTCTCTTTCTTCCCTTTATCTTACTGGATCTACTCTATGTCTAGATTAAAAGATTATAGTTGCAACAGATGTGGTGTCCACATTCACATAAACCTTAATAGGAGCTATTAAAATTATATACAGGTATTCAGACACTTAAATCACAGCCACCATTTTTAAACTCCCTTGGAATTGTCATGTAACAACAGTTATCAGATAGCTAGCATAATACTTCTCTGAAAAAAATTCCCAGAGTTCATTTTGTATGTGGTGAACAATCTTCTCTGTACCTTAGTACAAATTTAGAAAGGACAACATTTAAGCATTCATAAGACCTTTCTATGAAAAAAAAACAATCAAACTGAAATAAGAAGAACATAGCCTCCAGGTATCAAAAGAATTAAACAAGTTCACAAAAACCTGGCCCACTTAAAAGTCCAAGGCATATAGACAATAACATCACAGAATATTCACTGTGGACCAAGTTGTTTTCCAGCTCTTATATTAGTGAATGTGTTAACAGTAAACTGATTCAACATCTCACACAACAATGTAGAACATAGGAAAATCAATGTTGTGCGCGGCATGCTGAGCAAAGTGTTCCATCTGACATTTAGAACTGGTTGCACTCAACTACTTTTAATTTTAGTCCCAATTTCAAGAGGCTGCCAACGAAACAAAGCTACTGCTTGAAGTCCTTGCTTCCAGCTCCCATTGGGCTGATCTGTAGAGCCTTTCAATGCTCAGCTCCACTGACAGAACACACATTATTTTCTTTTGAGACTGAAAAACCAGTTCCTGGGCTTTTGCATACATGTTTATTCTTCTCCAAGAAACTCAAGAGCGATTTAAGTGCTCTCCTCTTCACTGCGAGTCTGTAACTCTCCTCTCTTAATGATGCAGTGTCCTGTGCTTAGCTCAGTTTAAAATGCACTTTCCTGGCTGCCTTCAGATTCACAATGGAATATGATTCTCCTGGCCTCTGGCTGTTGAATAGCTTTCTGTTGTAAAATATATTACATCTCCTTTTTTTCTTCTTCTTCTTCTTCTTTTTTTTTTTTGTTTTGTTTTTTGAAACAGAGTCTTGCTCTTTCACCCAGGCTGGAGTACAGTGCACAATATCAGCTCTGCAACCTCCACCTCCCTGGTTCAAGCGATTCTCCTGCCTCAGGCTCCCGAGTACTTGGGATTACAGGCGTGCACCACCACGCCAGGATAATTTTTGTATTTTGAGTAGAGACAGGTTTCATCGTGTTGGTCAAGCTAGTCTCAAACTCCTGACCTTGTGATGCACCTGCCTCGGCCACCGCGCCCAGGCTTTTTCTTCTTTTAAGGTAGAGATTTTGCTTTGAGGTTGCAAAGAAACAACACTGAAAACCATTTGTAACAAATAAAATATTAATTAGACAGATACTCTCAGCATCAGTTTATTCATGTCTCTTTCCTCCCTAAACTTTATAAAAACCTCCCTATAAAGATGAAGACTCACTATTTTTTTCTCCTAACTTTAACAACTACTAAAATACTAAATAATAGATACAGTTGCTTTCCCTCACATTCCGGTCATTTTCTGGAATGTATGTTTCCATTTATACCTTATAGTTATCCAGTCACAACTGCTAAAAACCCGTATCTGAATAATCGGATGATTGTTGAAATCCCAGGGGCTAAATGTGGTCACTCTAATACCCCCGCCAAAAAAATGACTCCCTACAAAAAGGTAAGCAGTGCTAACAGTGTATAAGGCATTATATAGGTGCCTTCCATCTAGTTGGAGATGACATAATTAAACCAAAAGAATTAATAATAAAAACTTATAACTTACAGTGTGTTCCCAAGTACCAAAACTTATATTGACTACATACATTATCTCAACTGGTATTCAAAACAACTCCATGAAAACCCTCCTATTATCAACATGCTGTAGACAGGAAAGTGAGGCTCTTACCCAACACCATATTGCTAATCACTGGCAGGAATGAAAATCAAATCTCAGCTGGGTGCAGTGGCTCACACCTATAAGCACTTTGGGAGGCTAAGGCGGGTGGTTCATGAGGTCAGGAGCTCAAGACCAGCTGGCCAACATGGTGAAACCCCATCTCTCCTAAAAATACAAAAATTAGCCAGGCATGGTGGCGGGCACCTGTAATCCCAGCTACTGGGAGGCTGAGGCAGGAGAATTGCTTGAAACTGGAAGGCAGAGGTTGCAGTGAGCCAAGATCATCCCACTGCACTCTGGCCTGGGTGACAGAGAAAGACCCCATAAAAAAAAAAAAAAAAAAAAAAAAAAAAAAGGAAACCAAATCTAGGTTTTCCTGCTTCATAAAACCTTGGACTTATCCATAATTGGTTTTATAAATCAAGACAATGTAAACTAGATGGCATATTGGTGGGTCAGGCATTAAAGGGCTTGGTGGAGAATAATGTTCACAGAGGTGATGAAACTTCAGCTGAGTTTTTACATAATTAAGAGGACAGCATAGAAATGGAAATTGGGGAGGAGGAGAAAGAAGGAAAGAGAAAGGCTTGAAGGAAAATGTAAGTTGGATTAATACTGGCTTAAGCAAATGTACAAAGCAGGACTTCTCAAAGGTAAGTTCAAGAGGCAACAAACAGACCAACTGTTCAGAGTAGGGTTCACATAACAGAAAGATAAAGTTTAAAGTGTAGGTTGGGGCCAGATTTTAAAGGTATTAAATGTCAAGCTATGCATTTATCGATCTTTATTGGTAGATGATGAGTCGTACCTTGGATTTTTAAGTAAGGGAATTATATAATCAAAATGGAACTTTAGGGAGATTCATCTAACAAGTGGGCAGACTGGCTTGGATGGGGAAGAAAGGAATAGCCACAGTGGAGACAATATTCTAATAATGAACAGACAATTAGAAAATTACACAAGGCTTAATAATTAGATCCCAGCTCCCACATGCCAAACTTGCATCAGTCGTATCCTCTGGGCTTACTGGTGAGCTTCTTTTTTTTCTCTCTAGAGAGGATTAGGGCTAATATAAGGGACTCCAGCCACTAGAATGTAAGCTCCATGAGAGAGAGATTGTTTTTTAATGGTGAATCTCTTGTACCTAGAACAGTGCCTGAAGTAGTAGGAAGTAGGCACTCAATAAATATTGAATGAATAAATGAGTGAGCCAAAATACTCCATCATGTAAATGTCTAAATCCTTTTATGTTATTTAATGTCTAGGCAGAATAGAGAAAAAGATAAGTGGAAAGACATTCTTTTTTAAATGATAGATTTGGGGGTACATGTGCAGGTTTGTTACATAGATACATGGTGAGGTCTGGGCTTCTAGTGTGTCCATCACCCAAATAGTGAACATTGTACCCAATAGATAAAATTTAACCCTCTCCTCCTGTTCCCCATGCCCCGCTTTCAAAGTCCCCAGTGTCTATCAGGAAATACATTCTTTATGCAGATCATCACTTACCATCTTTGATATAAATCACACCCCCCTATATGTGAAGGTTAAATAATACTTCTTCACAACAAAAGCAATATACAGAGCATGTTTGGATCCTACTTTGAACAAACCAATTTTTTTAAAAGGCAGGTTTGAGATAATCAAGGAAATATGGATATTAGATATTTGATATTAAATTATCTTAAAGAGGTATAATAATGGAATGGTGAATATGGTTTTTTAAAAATGTCTTACTAGCTAGAGGCATAATAAAATATTTGCAGGTAAAATGACATGATGTCTGGTGTTCACTTTAAAATACTCCAGCGGGAGAGAGATCCAAGATGGCCACGTAGCAGCAGCTCAGGATTGTAGCTCCCAGTGAAAGCGCAGAGAGCGAGTGGATGCCGCAATTGCAGACGAATTTTTGATGCCCACAGACTGGGAGATTCCCGGAGAAGGAGCAACACGG
>CAUYQU010026415.1:0-12532 GCA_963574635.1 Cheracebus regulus
TTACCAAACTTCGGGTCATCCAAGATAAATCTCTTTTTTCTTTATTTCTGCTAAAAAACAAGCAAACAAACAAAACCCAAAATGGGATACATTTGCAGGTTTGTGGAACCAACCCAAATGCCCATCAATGATAGACTGGATAAAGAAAATGTGGTACATATACAGCATGGAATACTATGCAGCAATAAAAAGGAATGAGATCATGTCCTTGGCAGGGATATGGATGAAGCTGGAAGCCATCATCTTCAGCAAACTAACACAGGAACTGAAAACCAAACACTGCATGTTCTCACTCATAAGTGGGAGTTGAACAATGAGAACAAATGGCCCCCATTCTAATATATCTTCCCCTGGTAAGTCCAGGAAATTGGCTTTCATTCCCACTGATGAGTCTCACCCTACTGGCACCTCCCAAAACATCTTGCTTCTAATCTCTGAATTCATTTGCACAAAAGCTAAACTGAAGACTAATTTTCAAAAGGTGACGTGAGTATGTAAAAAAATAGAAGAAGAGGAAGAATGTGCTTTTTTTAACCTTTCTACTCTAAATGAGGAAGGTGTCAGGCTAAGTAGAATCACAGTCTTGCTATCTACCTTACCTGGAGCTATTCAGTATGCTTTCTGTCCTGCTACTCTCTGCTTTTCTGTTCTGGGTTAGATAGATATCCCACCAGTTATTAAATTTATCTGTGGAAATTTAATCTCTCTAACCTTTTTTTTTTTTTTTTTGAGACAAAGTTTCACTCTGTAACCCAGGCTGAAGTGCAATGGCACAATCTCAGCTCACTGCAACCTCTGCCTCCTGGGTTCAAGTGATTCTCCTGCCTCGGTCTCCCAAGTAGCTCAGATTACAGACATGCACCACCATGCCTGGCTAATTTTTGTATTTTTAGTAGAGACAGGGTTTCACCATGTTGATCAGGCTGGTCTCAAACTCCTGACCTCAAGTGATCTGCCCACCTTGGCCTCCCAAAGTCCTGGGATTACAGCAGTGAGCCACCATCCCCGGCCTAATCTTGCTAATTCTAAAATAAAAATATCAGGCCAGGCATGGTGGCTCACACCTATAATCCCAACACCTTAGGAGGTCGAGGCAAGAGGAAGTTCAAGACCAGCCTGGGCAACATGGTGAAACCCCATCTCTACAAAGAATACAAATATTAGCCAGGCATGGTGACACATGCCTGCGGTCCCAGCTACTTGGAAGACTGAGATGGGAGGATCATTTGGACCTAGGAGGTCAAGGCTGATGTGAGCCATGATGGCACCACTGCACTCCAGCCTGGATGACAGAAAGACTCTATCTCAAATAAATGAATACATAAAATAAAAAGTTATCTCTTCGCCCTTACAAAGTCTATTCCTGTCTAACAATAGCTTAATTGATTGTGTATGTACACTGACTGGTGTATAGTCTGCTCGGGCTGCCGTAACAAAATGCCACAGACTCAATGTCTTAAACAGCACAAATGTATTTTCTCAGAGTTCTGGAGACTAGGAGTCCCAGATCAAGGTGTCAGCCAATTTGATTATTTGAGAGTGCTCTCTTCCTGGCTTACAGAAAGGAAAGAAGAGACAGCAGCACTCTATTCTCACATCCTTTAAGCAGGGAGGTGCTGAGATGCTAGTAAAGTCTTGTATCAAAGCAAACAAATGCCACAACATTGATTTGTCTTCTTTGAATCCCCATTCCTCATGTCCACTAGGTCAAAGCTCTGTCTGGGAGCCTGGAATACAGACATTAGCCTAACCTGTCCTATTCTAATTGCAGGCTCACAGGAAAATGGCAACTGTGTCCATTTAGCTCATCTCTACAGTATCGTTGAGCAGAGAAGCATTTAAATACTTTTGATGATGATGATTATAGAGAAAAACGAAATATAAATGGCTACTGACAAGTTTCATTGAAGCAACTTTTATAACCCCATTATTAAGGAGATGAATATCTTCATATTCCTAAACAAGAGGTAATAACATGTCTAAAGCCTTTTTGCCCCTCACTTATTTTGTTAAAATGCTATTCTCATTTATTCTCCGTCTTTTCCCCCTTGGTGTGCATTAGTTACTATGGAAACATCAGGATACCACAGTTTGAGCTTATCAACATTCTCAATTTCTATTAGAGTATGAAAGCAATTTATATCAAGGTGTTAGAGAAGGGGATGTTGCTAAGGCTTACAAATGAATGAAAGAGAAAATAAAATGTATGGCACAGCCAGACAAACACAGGCCTTAATCAGACAGCACCAGAGAAGGGTTACGAGTTCATCTCACCTGCCCAATTTATCTATCAGAATCCTGACTGTAACCAGTGAGGTCTACCACATAAAGATATTTGTGCATAACAACACCACCCTGGGTTCTTTCAACTCAGAGCTTTAGCAGAACAGTTTTAAAAATTAGTCAAGAGCAACTGAACCACACACACTATGGAATTTATTATATGCACATTATTGAACAATTGAATTCATTATAAACAAATACACACCCACACACACACACACCCCAGGCACATCGAATATGAAGTCTACATTCCAACCACCAAATTAACCAACCTACATATATCTGTATCTATTCTTTCTGCCTTTCTTCCCATTACAATATATGAGAGTCCCAGAAGAGTTCAACCACTTTTATGATTTCAACTATCACCCATAAGCTGAAGATTCCCAAATACATATTTTGATTCCAGACCTTTCCCCACTTGTGTGTGGGTATCTAGTATATATCACCACCACAATGCGTCACATACAATTAAAACTGAATTTGGACGGTTGCTGTGGCTCACGCATAATCCCAGCACTTTGGGAGGCTTAGTAGGGCAAATCATCTGAGGCCAGGAGTTCAAGACCAGCCTGGCCAACATGGTGAAACCCGATCTCTACTAACAATACAAAAATTTAGCTGGGCGTGGTGACGGGTGCCTGTAATCCCAGTTACTCAGGAGGCTGGGGCAGGAGAATTGCTTGAACCTAGGAGGGAGAGGTTGCAGTGAGCCCAGATCGCATCATTGCACTCCAGCCTGAGGGACAAGAGTGAGATTTCATCTCCAAAAAAAAAAAAAAAGTTGAATTTATCTTGTGTATCAGTCAAGGTTCTTGAGGGTTCTTCAAGATACATACAATGAGAGAGACAGAGACTTAGTATAAGGAATTGGCTCATGCAGTGATGGAGACTGAGACATCCCATGATGTGACATCTGCAAGCTGGCGATCAAGAGAGCTGGTGGTGTAGTTCCAGTCCAAGTCTCCTGAGAACCAGGAGAACCAGGTATAAGTTCCAGTTCAACTGCAAGAGAAGACCAATGTCCCAGCTCAGAGACAGTCAGACAGAGAAAATGAATTCTCCTTTACCCTGTCTTTTGTTCTATATAGGCCTCCAACTGATTGGAAGAGACTCACACACACTGGGAAGGGCGATCAGTTTTACATGGTCTACCAATTTAAGTGTTAATCTCACCCAGAACCACCCTCACAGACACCCCCACAATAATCTTTAGCCCAATATCTGGACACCCTTTGTTCCACTCAAGTTGATACATAAAATTATCCACCACATCATCTCCCTACTTGAACTAGGTAGAACCCCATATTCTTTACTTCAGTTGTGATATCACATACACCCAATCACTCAATCTAGAACCCTTCAAATCACCTTTGCCTCCTCCCTCTCCCTTATTCACTGTATTAGGTTAATCACCAAGTTCTACAATTTTTTTTTTTTTTTGAGACAGAGTTTTGTTGTGTCACCCAGGCTGGAGTGCAATGGTGCGATCTCGACTCACTGCAACCTCTGCCTCCTGGGTTCAAGAGATTCTCCTGCCTTAGCATCCAGAGTGGCTGAGATTACAGGCACCCACCATCATGCCTGGCTGATTTTTGTATTTTTGTAGAGACAGGGTTTCACCATGTTGGCCATGTTGGTCTTGAACTCCTAACCTCAGATGACCCACCTGCCTCAGTGTCCCAAAGTGCTGGGATTACAGGTATGAGCCACCACACCCAGCCAACTCCTGCAAATTTCACCTTCTAAAAAATTCCTCAAATTTGTCACTCCTGTATATTTCTGTCACCCATGCTGGAGTGCAGTGCCGCCTCTACCTCCCAGGGTCAAGCTATCCTCCCACCTCAATTTCCCTGGTAGTAGGACCACATGTGCACTCCACTGCCACCACACCCAACTAATTTTTTAATTTTCATAGAGATGGGATCTCCCTATGTTGCCCAGGCTGGTCTCAAACTCCTGGGCTTAAGCAGTCCTCCCACCTTGGCCTCCCAAGTGCTGAAATTACAGACATAAGCCATTGCACTTTGCTTATATTTCTTTTTTGACATTATCTTTTAATGCTATGAGAGAGGCTATGTTTTTTAAGACAGTCTCACTCTGTCACCCAGGCTGGAGTGCAGTGGCACCATCCCGACTCACTGCCACCTTGACCTCTCCAGACTCAGGTGATCTTCCTGCCTCAATCCCTGAAGTAGCTGGGACCACTGTTGTGCACCATCACACCTGACCGATTTTTGTGTGGTCTTTTTTTGTTGTTGTTGTAGAGATGGGGTTTCACCATGTTGCCCAGGCTGGTCTCAAACTCCTGGGCTTGAGGGATCTGCCCACCTCAGCCTCCCAGAGTGCTGGGATTACAAGTGTAAGCCACCGGGCCTGGCCAGAGACAATGATTAGGCTCAATTCCACCATTCCTACCTTCCAAACAGCCCTTCCAATAAAGTTGTAGCATTATTTTTATTTCCTCTAATAGGTATCTTTTTCACTTTAAATAATATACATCAACTTGTGTTTTCTGTTTAATCAACCATAGATAGTATTTTCTTGACTGCCTACTTTGTAAGATGAAGACATATTAGTGTTCTGTATTTCTCTCTACCTCTCCTTATCCTACCTCCCACCTATATCCATTTCTTCACATCTCTATTTTCGCCCTTTTACAAGCTTCATCCTAACAAGCCAAGTGCTCCAGTGAACCACCCAGGGAATGGTGATGAAGTGAATGAGGATAAAGCGATGGTAAAGCAGCTTCAATGGGTAGAAAACTCACATCTCTAAGAAATGCTGTGCAGAACTTGTTAGCATCTCTGAATTCTTGGAACATAAGAAAAATCGCACTAAAAATCTACCTGTCCTCACCATGAATGACACCAAGGAGCCAGTGCCTTCAGAAGACTTTTGTGCAGCTGTACCAAGCCACCAACCACCTAGTTCAAGTAGAAAGGACAGTCCCAGGGAAAATGGTGGCCGCTAAGGGGACATGAAGGAGAAGCTGGGTACAGAGTCTGTCTTGCATTTAAAGACAGAGACTGCCCTACCATCCATGCCCAAGAACATAAGTTATTTACCCAAAGGCAAAGTGGCCTACATTAATATGACTCTTCTGGCATTACAAGGAGACAAAGGAGTGGTAAATCAGTGGAGCTCATATGCTCTGCTGGACCCTGTGCCCAGTGCCAACAGCAGCTTTTGGGTCCTTAAGCAGATCTTGTGTCTGCAGCAGCAGCGACAGCAGATCCAGCTTACTGAGCAGATCTGCATTCAAGTGAACTCGTGGGCCTCCCACACCCTCCACTCAGGCTAATACCCTGAAGACCTTATAGCCACATGTGCAAGCAAGTTTCTGCAGCTGAGGCTTTGCTCAGAGAAAGCTGGAAGCCAAGGTCTGTCTCTGGACACGTTAAACAAGCCAAGCTATCTCAACAACATCCCTTCTGCTGCCCCATGGCTGACATCTTTCACCCTGAAGCTGGATAGGACATCAGTGCTCCTGAATATTGTGTCTCAGCTCCAAAGTGCTTTGCTGCCCCAGGCGTGGGGTCTGTGCTCTTCCAGAGTCATTTCTCTACTGCGGCATTATACCCATCCAAGAAAAAGAAAGATAAGCCACTGAACATCTGAGATGTATGTCGAACCCAATAATGAGGCCATCCTCTACAAGCACAACTGTGAGAACTGTAGCAAGATTTGGGAGACTGGTAGCTCCTTGCAGATACATCCGCACATGCATACTGGAGAGAGACCTTTCATGTGCTCTGTGTGGGGTCATGGCTTCACTACCAAGGGCAGTGTCAAGGTACACTTTCATCAACATCCCCAGGTGAAGGCAAACCCCCAGCTGTTTGCCGAGTTCCAGAACAAAATGGTAGTAGGCAATGGCACCCCATGCACTCTCTGTACCTGTCCCCATACATGAATCCAGTCGCTCTTTAGACAGCAAACTTGTCCTTGTAACAAGTACCCCCTCCATAGAACTACCTCAAAAGGTAGTTCTTCGAGGGCTAACCCTAAGACCACATGGGTAGTTCATTGCTGGGCCTCCTCCAGAAAATGAGGCTGGACCCACACTCCCTGAAGTGGGGTCAAACCATAATTCCCCAAGGGTCAGTGGCTTTCAAGGGAGTGGGACCACCAAGCCACAGTCAGAGAGCATGAAATTGCTCCAGCTGGTACAGAACAGCAACAAGGCCACTTCTGACCCCAGTGAATGTCTCATTTGTCACCGAGTCTTAAGCTGCCAAAGTTCCTTCACAATGTGTTAACCTTCCTTGGGAAAACTGGCCTCATACCTTGTCTACACAGTCCCTGTACAGGGTTCCTGACTGGTAGGTAAAGAATGTCACTTTCTAACAGGCCCAGGAGCCCCAAGTTATCTTGGGACCTCAATAGAAGAGGAAATTTACCCAACTCATGGTATTTGATGGTATTTGAGCCCATGGCTGGGCTCAGCTTTATAAAATAAAAGTCTTATCTGAGATTCCTTATGGAAGAGAGTTCTGTCAAAGACAATTTTAAAAGCCTATGTTAAAAATAATTATTCTTGAGGCCAAGAGAGGTGGATCACTTGAAGTCAGGAGTCTGAGACCAGCCTGGCCAATATGGTGAGACCCCATCTCTACTAAAAATACAAAAATTAGCTGGGCATGGTGGCATGTGCCTGTAATCCCAGCTACTTAGGAGGCTGAGGCACGAGAATCACTTGAACCCAGGAGACAGAGGTTGCAGTGAGCCAAGATCATGCCGCTGCACTCCAGCCTAGGCGACAGAGTGAGACTCTATCTCAAAATAATAATAATAATGATAATTATTATTATTATTATTATTGCTGCACTTTGTACAAATAATCAGGCCAAGTATAGTAAAGCAAACCATTGTTACCATGATTTGTCTTTAGTAAAAATAAGACTGGAGAGAGAAAAATTGTTTCAAGAACTATGGTACATCCGAGTCATGGCACCAAGAAAAAAAAAAAAAGAAAGAACGATGGTACAACTGTTATTAAATTCTAGTCTATTTGTTGTTTGTAAGGTTTTTTGTTTTTGTTTAAGTTTTACAATTTAGACTAACCATACTTATTCCTGTGAACCAACCAGTTATCCCTGGCTGCTGCTCAGAAGAAACAAGAGGGATGGGTAATGTAATAATCTGGGTCAGTATTCTAATTCTGGTCATGTATTGGAATTAGGTAGCAACACCATATCAGCTTGGTTTCAACAATTGCCCATTTCATGGAAAGCCTTCTTACTTAGTTTACTTTGAATAATTTTACTTATTTTGTTCTACTGTTATGGAATATACTGCTGTTGTACTCTTTGTGTAGGAATGCAGAATAAGCTTACTCAACGTTTTCTTAAATTGAATACTTATTAATATCTTCCAGATATCACCTTTTGTCAGAACTGAAGAATTATGGATGGACCTCACCATACCTACACTTTCTGATTGAGCTCCTCTCTACCCTGAATACAAGAGACCCTATTAGTTAGGCAGGAATATTATCGCCCCACTTAGCCTGAAGAAGTTACAGAAGATGGAGCTTTGTCCCTCTACAACTCTTAAGATTAAGGGTTCCCTTGTAAAAGGCAGGGGGGAAATAAGTCAGAGGTGTTCAAACCAGAGTGCCTCCATCTTGAATAGGGGCTGTGTAAAATGAAGCTGAGACCTACTGGGCTGCATTCCCAGGAGGTTAAGCATTCTAAGTCACAGGATGAGATAGGAGGTCGGCACAAGGTACAGGTCACAAAGATCTTGCTGATAAAACAACATGTGGTAAAGAAGCAGGCCAAATCTCACCCAAACCAAGATGGTGAGGAGAGTAACCTCTGGTCGTCCTCACTGCTCATTATATGCTAATTATAATATATTAGCATGCTAAAAGACACTCCCATCAGCACCATGACAGTTTACAAATGCCAAGGCAATGTCAGGAAGTTACCATGTATGGTCTAAAAGGGGGAGGAATCCTCAGTTCCAGGAATTGCCCACCCCTTTCCCAGAAAACTCATGAATAACCCACCCCTTGTTTACCATATAATCAAGAAACAACTACAAAAACAGTCAACCAGCAGCCCTCAGGGCTGCTCTGCCTATGGAGTAGCCATTCTTTTATTTCTTCAATAAATTTGCTCTCACTTTTTTAAAAAAATGCATCACCACACCCACGCTGGGAAGAGAATCATCCAGTGTGAAATCTGTGGCCAAGCTTTTTCTACTAAAGACAACGTAAAGACACTTCTTAGGGTTCACCGAACCAACTCATCTATAAGTACATACCCCATTAGTCAAAAGAAATTTACCAACATGGTCATGTTGCAACAACGTATTTGGATGCACATGGGCAGTCAGATTCCCAGCATGTCCCTGCCAGAGAATCCCTATGACTTTAGGGGTCCTGAGCCAATGATGGTCACTGAGAATGGTAGTACAAGTGCCATCTGCCATGATAATGTCGAAAGAAGGCATCACTGTGGACAAAATCAGCTCCCAGGATGCCTCCAGTAGATTCTCAAAGGTCCTCACACCTCTTCTTAGCATCCACTTAATATCACCCACCCTAGGGTTTGCCATGAAGGCTTCCCCAGCAGTCACCAGGAAAGTTGGTCCTGTTCCTTCTGGCCTGCAGTGGCAGAGCAGCTGAAAAAACGATTCAGTGGAGAGCAACAGTTTAACTAATTACTCATTCTCACTGATGGGAGATCAGGAGTATTAGCCAAAGTCCACATGCTGTGGAAACCACATCATTCCAGGAACACTCCCTGGCCAATAGCCAAGCAGAAAGCATCAAGTCAAAGTCTCCAGATGCTGGGGGCAAAGCTGAGCACCCCAAGAACAGCCATACTGAGATGGGCAGTCTCCCATCAACGTTTTTCTGAGCCCAGTCAACCTATGTTAAGGTTCAAGTTTTGACTGGCTTGGTGGCCTGTGCTTATAATCCCAGCTACTAATGAGGCTGGGGTGAAAGGATCAGTTGAGCCCAGGAGTTCAAGTTTGTGCTAAGCTATGATTGTGCCACTGCACCCCAGCCTGGGCAAAAAGGAAAGACCCTGTCTCTAAAAAATAAAAATAAAAAGTTGACGTTCCTGGTGATACAGACAGTAGACAGGAAAATACTGGGTAGAAGAGGGCAGTTCCCTGGCAAAGGCCCTACCCCCAAGCCTGGATACCCATAGTCCTAAGTGAGAACAGGCATTCCTGTTTTTGTGCCAAAAATGTTGCTTTTAGGCCCATCATGCCCCCTATCCTATACCCATATAAACCCCAAATCCGAGGCTCCAGAAGCAGGAGATGAGAAGATGAGCAGACAAATGGCAAAATGGCACAGCAGAGGAGAGAAGAAACATCAGGAGGAGTTTGGCTGGGGACAGTTGGAGAATCAGCAACTGGATGGTCAAACTCCAGGAGAAAATCATCTTCCCACTCCATCCCTTGTCCAGCTCCTCATCCATCCTGCTGACAGCCACCTCCACCACCCAATAAAACCCTGCATTCACCATCCTTCAAGTCCATTTGTGACCTGATTCTTCCGGGACCCTGGACAGCTCAGGATATGGAAAGCTACCACACTGGCCCTCTGCCTTTGCAGAAAGGCAGAGTCCACTGAGCTGATTAACACTTAAGCCATCTGCAGATGGCAAGGCTAAAAGAGCACACTGTAACCCACGCCCACTTGAGCTCCTACACATGTTGGTCTGTGTGCTCCCAGTCCTGTAAGAGGTTTGAGCAGCAGCGGTGACCAGACAAGTCACACCCCTGTCACATGTCCTGTGAGGGGGATCAGGGAACTCTCCTGTTTCACTGGCACATTTGTTGGACCCTCCATCATGTCCCTGGTGTTAGCAGCCCAGCCACACTGACAAGCCAAGCAACACAGCTGCAGTGTGAGAACTTCACACACTTCACAGTGTGAGAACACAGTGTGAGAACTTCTCATCCACTACTGCTCTTCAGATTCACAAATGGACTCACACTAGAGAGAAGCCTTTTGTGTGCAGCATACATGGGCAAGCTTTTACCACCAAAGGCAACTTGAAGGTCCACTGTATGACTCATGGAGCAAACAATAACTCAGCACAGCAGAGAAGGAAGCTAGCCATTGAGAACACTATGGCTCCATTAGGTATGGATGGAAAGAATCTCAGAAATGTTTCCCAGAAATCCTGGCCCCTTCAGTGAAGGTGGTGGAACCAATACACCAACATGCTCAACAGTGGTCTTGTCATGAAGACTAATGAGATGTCTGTGATCCAGAGTGGTGGTGTTCCCACCTGCCCAGTTTCTGTGAGGGCCGACTCTGCTGTGAATAACACTACTGAGTCCAAGATGGATGGCTCCCAATCAGGTATCAGTGCCAATGTGGAAAAATCAGGTGCTACTGAGAGTATTCCCACACACTGGTTCCCTCACTTCCTGGAAAAAAACGAGATTGTGGTCAGCTAAGCTAAAGGGGAACTTGCCAGGAAGAAGTGCAGAGTGAAATGTCTAGACCATGTAAGCCTGTCCAACCCTCTGCCCGCAGGCCACATGCAGCACAGGACGGCTTTGAATATGACCCAAAACAAATTCGAAAATTTCTTAAAACTTGCTGAGATTTTTTTTTGTGAGTTTTTTTTTTTTTTTAGCTCATCGGCTATTGTTAGTGTTCGTGTATTCTACATGTGGCCCAAGACAATTCTTCTTCTTCCAGTGTGGTCCAGGGAAACTAAAAGATTGGATACTCCTGGTCTAGACTGTGCTTTTTACTCTTTTATTATGTTTTATTTGTATAAATTTATGGGGTACAAGTATGATTTGGTTATCTGCATAGATTGTGTAGTGGTGAAGTCAGGGCTTTTACGGTATTGATCACCCAAATAAGCTACATTGTACCCCTTAAGTAATCACTCATCCACCCCCTCCCATTGCCTTACCCTTCCAAATCTCTGTTGTCTATCATTCCACACACTACCTCTGTGTGTACACTTTATTTGGCTCCCACTTATAAGTGAGGATATGAGATATTTGCCTTTCTGTGTATGGCTTGTTTCACCGAAGCTAATGGCCTCAAGTTCCATCCATGTTGCTGCAAAAGACATGATTGCATTCTTTTTATGGCTGCAGAGTATTCCATGATGTATACATATCATAGTTCCTTTATCTGATCCTCCATTGATGGACACTTAGGTTGATTCCTTATCTTTGCTATTGTGAATAATGCTGTGATAAACATACTATTGCAGGTGTCTTTTTGATATAATGATTTATTTTCCTTTGGGTACACACCCAGTAGTGGGATTGCTGGATGAAAAGTAGTTGCATTCTTAGTCCTTTGAGAAATCTCCATGCTGCTTTCCATACAGGTTGCACTAATTTACATTCCCACCAACAGTGTATAAGAGTTTGTTCCCTTTTCTCCGCATCCCCGCTAACATCTGTTAGTTTTTCTCTTTTTAATAATAGCTCTTCTGACTAGTGTAAGATGGTTTCTCATTGTGGTTCTAATTTGCACATCTCCGATGATTAGCGATGTTGAGTATTTTTTCATATGTCAATTGGCCATTTATCTTCTTTTGAGAAATGCCTATTCATATCCTTTGCCCCATTTTTTTAATAGGATTATTTTTTTAAACCCATCTCCTCCTCCTGTTTTCCTTATTCTTACTGATATGCAAATGATGTTTACAGATGGCAACCTCAGGCAGTTCTACAATCACAATTGTTGTTATGCTGCTTTGCAAAACATAAAAATCAAAATCAAAAAAAGAAAAATATCTATACCAAAATAAATACAGACTATAATTATTTTTTAATTTTGGAAAGAAGCAAGTCTTGAAAGTAGCTTTGTTACTTCCAACAAACTATATATATAGAAATTCTGTACAACCCATAGTAACTATTTCCAAAGACTGTTACCTATTTCAAGGTGGAACATTTTAACTTATTGAACCACAGTGGAAAAGACAACTACTTAGCTTAATGTGGTGGGGAGGAGTACTGTATACTACCATGATAACTGTCTGCGAGTAAAGGGACAAGGCTGTCATCTAGTTAGGGACCTGTTTTGTATGCCTCCCAACCCTGTACCCAGCTTTTGTTTTGTTTTTTGAATGTACTTTCAAAAACAAAGCAAAAAAAAAAAAAAGATTGTAGAATAACAAATTACTCCAATTTTTTTTTTTTTTTTTTTTTTTTTTTTTTTTTTTTTTTTATGTGTGGGGCGGGGGTGCCCCCGGGGGGGTGGTGACAAGTGGGCCAGTCCGGGCGGGGGGCCCCC
>CAUYQU010026416.1:0-12039 GCA_963574635.1 Cheracebus regulus
GCCTGAGCCCAGGAGTTCAAGACCAGCTTGGGCAAATGGCAAAACCCCATCTCTATGAAAAATACAAGAATTAGCCAGGCATGGTGGTGTGTGCCTGTAGTCCCAGCTAAGTAGGAGGCTGAGATAGGATCACCTGAGACCAGGAGGTCGAGGCTGTGGTGAGCTGTGATTGTGCCACTGCACTCCAGCCTGGGAGACACAGTGAGACCTCATCTCAAAAATAAATAAACAAATAAATCTATTTAAAGAAAAATATTTGGCCAGGTGCACTGGCTCATGCCTGTAATCCCAGCACGTTGGGAGGCTGAGGCAGGGAAATCACCTGACATCAGGAGTTTGAGACCAGCCTGGCCAACATGGTGAAACCATGTCTCTGCTAAAAATACAAAATTAACTGGGAATGGTGGCACACACCTGTAGTCCCAGCTACTTAGGAGGCTGAGACAGGAGAATCGCTTGACCTGGGAGGCAGACGCTGCAGCAAGCCAAGATGGTGTCACTGCACTCCAGCCTGGTGATACAGAGTGAGATTCCATCTCAAAAAACAAAACGACAAAACAAAACACAACAAAACACCCAGGAAAATATTAAACAAATGGTAGCGAGGATGGCATGTGGGTGAGGATGCACCTGGGTGACCTAAGCCCAGGAGACCTGGCTCGGGCCTTGCACATCTTGAAGACAGCTGACCCTGCTGGGGCCTCCTGGGGCTGCGCAGCCCCTCGCCCACCCTCCCAGCTGCCACACCCAGAGCATCTTCCTCGATACAACCCCATAGACTTGAGGGTCATCATCAAATGCCCCTTAGCCTCTCTTGGCCCTTTATGCATGTGGATTTCTCACCTTAGGTTCACTCTGCTTCTGGTGATGAAAGGGGAACCCAGAAAGGCTGATAAATTACTGAAATCCACAAATAGAAGGCCAAGTATGAAGACAGCAAGGAATGAGGAAACCCCACCCCATTCCTTGGACTCAGCCCTAGGCCTCCTGCCGCGTGAGTGGGATCTGCCAGGCAGCACTCTCAAGAGGCCAATGCTGTCCCCCTCCTGTTGGGGGTCTGGTGGCACAGAGTAGCCTCTTGGCTCCAGATGTGGGTCCTACAGGGAGTTCTGGGGTTCTATGGCCCCCTCCACCCACCCAGCCTCATGAGAACCCTGGTGATAATACAAAAGACTATTCTTCTCTGACAGATAGGGGAACTTTAAAAACAATACTCATGAGTGAGACGGGGGATTTGTTCTATGTGCTGGGACTCAAACCAGCCACCAAACCCCACTGTCGGAGGAGCTTCGCAGAGGCTGGAATCAAATGCCACTGGCCCTGCAAGTGCCTGACCTCTGCCTCAGCTGGGTGGGTGCCCAGCCAAGGAAGTCTGCGCCCCATCGTTCAAGGCACTGTTCTCTCTTAGAAGAGGATCTCGAAAGCAGAAGGAAATTAGAAACAACTGCACAATGAATGCCAGATTCTGCTTTCTCTGTTCCAGCTGCCAGGAGATTAGGCAGGGCTGGCTGACAGCGTGACTTGCCTGGCAGCTGCTCGGCCTCCAGGATGTCCTTGCCATGGGGAAGCCTGGGTTCCGCTGACCTTACTAACTCTCTACTTATTTCTACAGTGTCAGCTTGCTTTTTCCTGTTAGATGCTGATTCCTTGAGGGCAGAGTCGCCTCTGACGCCCCTTTCCCTTGGGGCACAGCCTGCATGGCAACAGGCACTTTGGGTGTGCCAGTTGATTACCTAATTTCATCTGGGCAGATGTGATGGGATAAGGGTGGTGACCCTGTGCCAGATACTTTCCTAAACAGGTATAAGCTCACCAAATTCTGGAGCTTTCCCATGAGGGAGAAACAATCTTTAATCTCATTTTGGAGATGATGAAGCAAAGTCCAGGCGGCCCAGCCAAGGGGCAGGACCGATCTGATGGAAGCAGCTTTGCTGGGACCAGAAGACTCTGCTCCTCACCCGTTACCAACACTACCTCCTCCAACAACACGGGAGACATGCACGGAGCCCTCCTTCGGTCACAGTCCTACCCCATGTGCTAGGTGAATAAAGAGGTGGCCTGAAAGGAAACATGGCTCCTTCCAAACTCCACCCCTAGGAGACAGCAATGATAGGGACAGCAATGATAGGGAGCTTCCAAGAAGGAGACACACAGAGCTAGTGTCAATCAAATCAACCAGGCTTCTGAACATTCCCACTAATAACTTTTGCTTTAGAATGCACTATTTTTTTTGGGAGGGGGTTGGGGTTACTATTCGTTTTAACATAATGTTATTATTATTTTTTCTTTTGCTGTTGTTGTTGTTTTTGAGATGAAGTTTCACTCTTGTTGCCCAGGCTGGAGTGCAATGGAGCAATCTCAGTGCACTGCAACCTCTGTCTTTCAGGTTCAAGCGATTCTCCTGCCTCAGCCTTCCGAGTAGCTGGGATTACAGGTTTGTGCCACCACACCAGGCTAATTTTGTACTTTTAGTAGAGATGGGGTTTTTCTATGTTGGTCAGGCTGGTCTCGAACTCCCAACTTCTGGTGATCTGCCTGCCTTGGCCTCCCAAAGTGCTGGGATTACAGGCATGAGCCACTGCACCCAGCCCATGATGTTATGTTTTATGTCTCCTACATAAGTGCACAGAAGCTTTAAATGTTGTGGAATATTGAGCTCAAATATCTTGTCAAACTTATGTTTGCTTTTTGCTGCATCCATAGCTATGATAAACAGAGGAGAAAGGTTTGGCTCCCAACCCTACTCCCTGGGCCCCATGCCATCATTCCCAAAACACAGGAGGAAAGATGCCAGAAGTGAGCGACCAGGGGTTATGGTGAAGAAAAACAACATCCCGGCCCGGCACCGTGGCTCAGGCCTGTAATCCAAGCACTTTGGGAGGCTGAATGGGGAGGATCACTTGAGCATAGAAGGTCGAGGCTATAGTGAGCCATGACTGCACCACTGCACTCCAGCCTGAGTGACAGAGCAAGACCCTGTCTCGAAAAACAAACAGGCCAAAGCAGACAGATCACCTAAGGTCAGGAGTTCCAGACCAGCCTGGCCAACGTAGTGAAACCCAGTTTCTACCAAAAATACAAAGTTAGCTGGGTGTGGGGGTGTGTGTCTGTAGTCCCACCCACTTGGGACGGTGAGGCAGGAGAATCGCTTGAACTCAGGAGGTGGAGGTTGCAATGAGCCGAGATCGGGTCACTGCACTCCAGTTTGGGTGACAGAGCAAGACTTCATCTCCAAACAAACAAACAAACAAACAAACAGATAAACCAAACAAAAATATCATCCTGTTCCGGGAATCAGGAGGTCGGAGAGACTAATGGGTGGATGACAGGTTTACTACTTAAGACTACATATGACTTTGCTAGGTGGTCCAGATGACCACTATCTGGGCTGCAAGCACAGCTTATCTCATGTCTTTCACTATGATGTCGGGATGGCTGTAATCCAGGCTGCTCAGATCTGACTCGACCTTTTGCTGTGCTGCCCAGATGAAAAACAAGAACATTCAGTTATCGGCTACAGAGAACAAGAATGCATGAATCTATAAACTTACAAAACTTGCAAAGCAGGATACAATTCCTTGGGGAGGGGGACTCAGGGAAGTCTTACTTACACTACAGGAAAGAAGGAAAATTTGTTTTTCTGCTCTCATTTTCTACTTCATTTCCTCCTTTTGATGCTTTTCTATAAATAAGATTTAATAGAAAGCATCACTATTATTTAATTCTTCACAGAGGGTTTGTTCTTTATTTGGCAGGGGTTGAAACCTAGTTAAAGCCATTAACTGAGCAGTAGTTTGTTTGGTTACTAGAGCTTCCATGGACATAGTCTAATTTTTGGATTTCTGCAGTTATATCTTCGATGACCTTTCTATTGTCATCAATCTCTAGGCAACAACTGGTTAGGTTAAATTTTTGACATATCTCTTCTTCCTGGGCTAGGAGTTAATCTAAGTCCAGTCTATTTTGATAGATGGCATTTCTCGTTTTTGTAGCTTGCCAGGAAAGCAGAATTAAGGCTCTTGCTGTGTCATTAGTAATGATTTCAAGTATTGCCTGTGATTTTATGATGCAATTGAGCACATATGGGGGTGCGGTATCCTCATAGTCTATCTTCTGCCTAGGTGGCTGGGCCATAATATTGAATTATTCTTTTAGGGGGCCATTCGTTGTCTTTCTAGTCCTTTATGGTTTCACCTTTTTTAGTTCTTTGTTTAGTTTCATCATAGATGGGGTAATTTAAGGCCTCTCCTTGCTTTAGAGGAATTAGAAAGAAAGATGGCTTAATTGTACTCAGTACACAAGCTCTTGTCCATTTGGCTGGCAGTTGTTGATATGCCTGTAGTCCACAGATGTAATAAAGGCTAGAGGGTGCCTGCCAGGTATTTGGCACTTCCAGTTGCATTATTTTTCTTTCCTTCTTTCTTCTTTTTGAGACAGAGTCTTGCTCTGTCACCAGGCTGGAGTGCAGTGACGTGATCTCGGCTCACTGCAACCTCTGCTTCCTGAGTTCAAGCAATTTTCCTGCCTCAGCCTCCCGAGTAGCTGGGACTACAGATGTGCACCACCATGTCCAGCTAATTTTTGTATTTTTAGTAGAGATGGGGTTTTACCATGTTGGCCAGGATGGTCTTGATCTCTTGACCTTGTGATCCACCTGCCTCAGCCTCCCAAAGTGGTGGGATTACAGGTGTGCGTCACTGTGCCCGGCCCACAGAATTGTTTTTCCTGCCTCACCATAAAGTTTTCTTTACTGTCTCATTGTAGTATTGTTGTCCTAGGCAAGTTAATTCTCCTACTGGGTTTGTGAAGGCTTTTCCTTAGCGAGCAATGCAGAACCTCCTGATTATAGAGGTTTTTAAGAGCCAGATGCTCAGATTTGCAAGCTCGGGTTTGGGGGATGAGACAATTAGAGTGAAATTATCTTCCAGCACTAATTCTCTTGCTTCCTATGGCCACTGGTTTCCTATGTTGGTTCCTCCACAAGAGTAGCCTGAGGAGACACTTAGGCTACTAGCAATGTTTTCAGCTAATTGAGCAAATAGGTTCCTAGCCACAGGGGAGGGCTCAGGCAGCTCCTGTTCAGTATGCTCATAAAATAACTTAAAAACTTGAAATTGGCTTTCAGCTCAGAGAAGGCCAAGATGCAACTTTCTTCGGTCGTCCCGAATCTGGGTTCATCCGACACCAGCCCTCTCCACCATGCCACCAAAGTTCGACCTCAATGATATCAAAGACATATCCTGAGGTGTACTGGGGGTGAAGTTGGTGCCACTTCTGTGCTGGCCCCCAAGATCAGCCCCCCTTTTATGGATCTGTCTCCAAAAAATGTTGGTGACGACATTGCCAAGACAATGAGTGACTGGAGGGGCCTGAGGATTACAGTGAAACTGATCGTTCAGAACAGACAGGCCCAGACTGAGGTGGTGCCTTCTGCCTCTGCCCCGATCATCAAAGCCCTCAATGAACCACCAAAGACAGAAAGAAACAGAAAAACATTAAACACAGTGGGAATGTCACTTTTGATGAGATTGCCAACATTGCTCGACAGACGCAGCACTGATCTTTAGTCAGAGAACTCTCTGGAACCATTAAAAAGATCCTGGGGACTGTCCAGTCTGTGGGCTGTAATGTTGGTGGCCGCACCCTCATGACATCATAGATGACCTCAACAGTGGTGCTGTGGAATGCCCAGCTAGTTAAGAAGCACAAAGGAAAACATTTCAGTAAAGGATCATTTGACCAAAAAAACCCTCAAAAACCAAAAAACATAAAACTCGAACTTGTTGGGCTGGATGGGTTCGAGTCTTTTTGATAATATACAGTGGAACTGCAAAGCTTGTTCCTGTTCTGTCACTATCTAACATCACGGGGTGTCCTGTGGTCTAAAAGGGTAGATCTGGCCTTAAGATGGTGAAATGTAAAGGATTACATGTTTTCATTTTATAATTGGGTTTCATTGACATGCTGGTAAGCATGGCTGCCATTCCTGGAAAATGGAGTTGGAACCCAGTAGACTGTAGGATGCAGTTTGGACACCTGGGCTTCGAGTCTTCTGTTAGATGCTTGGGACTGTTACTGCTGAGTCTGTCTTTTGTTAAGCTTCCACAGGAGACTTTCAGACTACTTAGGCTATTTGGATTACTTAGGCTCCAAGGTATGCGGCCTGGCAGACATCAAAATACAAGGAAATAGGCCTTTTGTAGAAGGAAAAGCCTTTTTTAGTTTGAGTTAGAAGGTCCCCTTCTTTCCCTTCCTTTGATTCGACACATATCCTAAACCAGGTCTCATGGGGTGAGATCTTAGGATCATAGCATAGATAAGGTTGGTCATTTCCTGGGTCACAAACTGAGTAGGTTGTGAGATTGCGGGCGCAAGTTCTTAAGCAGGTCCTGGCACACTGATAGCGAGTGTGGTATAGCAGAGTCCGGGTTACGGTGCCTCCTGACCACATAGTGTGAGTGCAGTAGGAGTGAGGGACTATGTTAACTTCTCTTCCCAGGTCCACAAGGGGCGTGGTTTCAAAGGCAAGAACTTTCCAGCGCCATGCCTCCACCCACCGCCCCATCCGGGAAGCTAGAGTTCTTTGTCTAACTTTCCTGCGCACAGGTGAGGTAAAATTTCCGGTGTGCTCCTTTGTTTAAAAAGACAGCCAAAAGCCCTGGAAGGAGAGGCTCTGTCGCGGGCCCAAGCAACTAATCTGGGATCAGTCAAAGATCAATCACTCCAGAGGAAGTTTGAAAGAACTCCTCTTATTGGACAAGAACATGAATGGAGTGGGAATAACTTCAAAGTTAAAATCTCCCTACTCCCTTGCCTATGGGGACTCCATCTCTGGATCCCATTCCGAGACAGTGTGGGAGCTCGTTCTCTCTCTATTTCTCTTTCTCTCTCTCTCTGCCTAATAAATCATTTTCTGCAAAACTCTTTGGGTCTGATATTTACTTGAATGAGCTCACTGCACCACCAGGGCCCTCTCCCCATTCTTGGGTGAGTGAGAGCCCAAAAACCTTGGGCATATCCCACTGGGGGAGGGAGCTGAGCCTCCCCGAGTCCTGAAAACCCGGTTACAAGAGCGTTCTTCTATGGGCCTTTCACCTGACACAGATAAGAGGGGCAGAGACAAAGTAAAGAACAGCATACTTATATCCAGTAGGGGCAAAAGAGGTCTTTCCCTGGAGGAGGAGGAGGTTGACTAAAGTGACAGAACAGCACTATTATAACTAGTATAGTGAGGAAAACTACTAGACCTTAGATTTCTAACTACATTTACTTTCCTGATGACAAGCTTCAACCATGCATAGACTAGTCAGCAGCTAACAGCTGTAAAATTTCTTCCTTGTATTTTATTTCTTTGCCCTTGGCAGTTAAGAGTCCTCTTTTTTTGTATAAAGCCTTTTGAACATGCAACATAGCAAAAGTATACTTAGAGTCAGTATAAATGTTAACTTTTTTGTCTCTTGCTAGCAAAAGAGCTCTCGTTAGGGCTATTAGTGTTGCCTTTTGAGCTGACGTTCTGGTGGGCAGGGGCTGAGCCTCCGCTACTGAGTCTAATGTCACTACTGCATACCTAGCTCTGTGGACCCTTTCTAGCACAAAACTGCTTCTATCTGTAAAATATTCAACATCCAGATCCTTGAGGGGTTTGTCTGTAAGGTCTCCTCAGCTTGAGAACACCTCATCCATGTCTCCACACAGTCATGGTGGGGGCTCCCTGTTCGATTGGGAGCAGGGTAGCCGGGTTAAGGGTGTTTACCGTTTCTAAAATTATGTGAGGATTTTCACATAAGCGTCCCTGATACTGAGTCATTCTTGGATTTGACAGCCAATGGTGTCCTCTCTGATCTATTAAAGTTATAACTGAGTGTGGTGCTTGGATGGTTAATTGCTGTCCTAAAGTCGATTTGTCAGCTCCTTGTGCTAATAGGGTATTAGCAGCTAGTGCCTTAGGACAAGGAAGCCATCAGAGTCCAGTTGTTTAGATAAGTATGCCACTGGGCAGTGCCATGACTGTATAACTCGAGTCAGGACCTCTATAGCCATTCTTTTCCATTCACGGATATATAGAAAAAAAAGCTTAGTTACGTCTGGCAGCCCTAAGGCTGGGGATCGGGTTAAAGCTTTCTTGATTTGCTTAAATGCTTTCTCCTGGTCAGTCTCCTAGAGGAGGGGTTCCTTTTCCTCCCTCTCTGTGGCTTTATATAATGGCTTGGCTATTAGTGAGAAATTTGGAATTCAAATACAGCAGAATCCTGCTGCCATTAAGAATTCTCTTATCTGACTCTGAATGGTTGAGATTGGAAGTACACAAACAGCCTGCCTTCGTTCATGGCCTAGATGGTGTTCCCTATGGCTCACTATGTAGCCTAAATATTGAACCTGTTCATAGCAGATTTGGGCCTTCTTTTTAGATACTTTATAATCTGCTTTCCATAAGGGATAGAGGAGGTCTTGGGTTCCTTGGTAACAATCCTCTTGAGTTGGGGCTGCCAAAGAAAGGTCGTCTATGTACTGGAACAAGGCGTGGTTGTCATTTGGCTGGGTGTAGGCCCTAAGATCTGAGGCTAGAGCTTCCTCAAAAATCGTGGGGAAGTTTTTGAACCTTAATGGGAGTCTAGTCCAAGTAAATTGCTCCTTTGTGCCTATGATTGAATTGTCCTACTGAAAAGCAAAGATAGACTGACTGGTGCCAGACGGAGACAGAAGAAAGCATCCTTCAAGTCTAAGACTATAAACCAGGTGGCACTTGCTGGAATAAGTCCTATAAGAGCATATGGGTTTGGCACTACTGGGTGTATGGTCACCATGGCCTGGTTTACAGTACGCAAGACTTGCACTCGCCTATACTCATTAGACCCTGGGTTTTGCAATAGTTTCCGTACTGGCAAAAGTGGAGTGTTCCAGGGTGATTGGCATCGGACCAGGATCCTATGTTTATAGAGCTGCTCTAAATGTTTGTAGATGCCCTGGATAGCTTCTCTAGGGATTGGGTACTGGCAGACCTGAACTGGAGTTGCTCCCAGTTTTAATTCTACTATTACTATTGCTTAATTTACAATCAGCCCAGGAGGGTTATCTTCCACCTACACTCCAGGAACTTTAGCAATTAGCCTGACAAATAATTTCACTTCCCCTGGCTGCACTGTGTTTTCTTTGTGTATATTCTCCATTCCTCAGCCTGTGGGATGGTAAGGGTTAGTACCATAGCCTTCGGTTGAGCTACCCTTAAAGTCATATCTCCTTGTCACCTAAAGGAAATTTTGAGGATGGAGACCTAAGCATCTAAGACCACCTCCCCCTTGCATTTCAATAGGAGAAGTAAAGGCTGGCAGACCTTAATTGCCCTCCTATAGATCGTAGGCATGGTATGGAGGAATTTTTCTGGAAGGCATTGTTTTTACTTAAACAGGATCAAACTCCCACCCCACACGTACTCCATGGACTAAGACCCTTTCACATGTAATTTCGAAAGCTGTAAACCCAAGACCCTTGCACGTGTAATGTCTAGAGTTGTAAGCCTTTATAAGGGCAGGGACTTTCTTTGTTAGACGAGCTTGGCTGTTAGGCAGCTATGCCGCCTTCTTCCTCGCCAAGTAAATCACCCCTTGCTTCCCAGTTCCGTGTTCGAGAGGTTTGTTTCTTGCGGCTGTTACTGCTTTAATTTGAGCTTGCAACTTCTGGAGTAAGCCTCTCCTTGCAGGGGCACTGGACAGTTTGGGAGGTACAGGAATTTCTGCTGGACCTCTTTTCCTCCAATGACACACCTCCTTGGCTGACAAAAGGGCCATTTCTCTGGAATCCCTGTATCCTCAATAATAGTCGTATGATCTTTGGATAATGACCTCACAGGCTGGGTGACTACCAAGTGAGACTAACGGGCGGAACAGGAGGATTTTATTAATGTGCGCGCCGCCTCCTTGGATTCACATCTAAAAGACTGAGTATTGAACAAAGACAAAGCTTGATTTTTATACATGAAACACAGAAGCAGAACAAAGTCAGTTTATAAACAATGACAGGTTTACAACTTAAGCTTAAATATGACTTATGCTAGGTGGTCCAGATGACTGCTATCTGGGTTGCAAGCACAGCTTATCTCACGTCTTTCACTATGACATCTGGGTGGCTATAATCCAGGCTGCTCAGACCTGACTCCTGACCTTTTGCTGTGCTGCTCAGATGAAAAACAAGTTCAGTTATCAGCTACAGAGAACAAGAATACATGAATCTATAAACTTACAAAACTTGCAAAGCAGGATACAGTATCTTGGCAAGGGGGATTCAGGGAAGTCTTACACTACAGGAAGGAAGGAAAATTAGTTTTTCTACTCTTATTTTCTACTTCAATTCTATTCTGGGTGGAACTGAGCAGGGGCAGGCTCCCCAGTGAGGAATGGAGGAGGGGCAGGAAGGCATTTGATCAATTTCCTATAAGGAGTCAGTACATTTTATAACTATGTCAGGGAAGGGAAGAGAAAAGCTGCCAACCCACTCCCCTGCAGATAAGGTCGCAGGCTCAGAGGGTGCCAATGAAGCCCAGCTTGTAAGTGCTTGAGCAGGACCTGAACCTGGAACCTGAAACTCAAGTCCTCTCTCCCCAGCTCAGGGCTCTCCCCCTCCACCTGGCTGCCCACCTGACTCCGCAGGATCTGGTGGCTCTGTGCTGTTAAGTGACCTGCGCCCTATGAATTACATCCCATAATAGCCACCCCAATGACTATGTACTAGGCGGTTCTATTCAGCCAAACAAGAAAACCCGAGTGGGCTTTGTCCTGGGACTTCCCAGGGAACAACCACACAGATGTGATCTAAAGAGTCTATTATATTGGACCATTAAAACACAGGAAAGGTGAAGGATTCACACTTATAAGCCCCTCTCCTGCCACTGCCTCTGGCTGAGTCTGGAGCAGATGGTTCAGATAGTCATCATTTTTTTCCTCTCCCCACCTAGGGATGCCTCCAGCTCTTTGTCATTTGTCAGCAGGAATGAGCCTAGGGAATAAGCAAGCCCTTTACCTGGAGTCACCTGACCTCAGGAACTCTTCAAATCATCCCAGTAATGAAGTGCCTGAAGGGCTCCAGCTCATCGATTCACCTTAGAAAAAGCTTAGTTCAGGCTGGGCACAGTGGCTCAAGCCTGCAATCCCAGCACTTTGGCACGCTGAGGTGGGAGGATCACCTGAGATCAGGAGTTCAAGACTAGCCTTGCCAACATGGTGAAATCTTCTACTAAACATATAGAAAAACCAAACCAAACCAAACAAACAAAAACCTCTACTAAAAATACAAAAATTAGCTGGGTATGGTAGCACAAGCCTGTAATCTTAGCTACTCAGGAGGCTGAGGCAGGGGAATAGCTTGAACCTGGAAGGTGGAGGTTGTAGTGAGCAGGAATTGTGCTACTGCACTCCAGCCTGGGCAACCCAGTGGAACTCCATCTCAAAAAGAATAAAAAAATAAATAAATGTGAATTCCTGGTCCCTGCTCCAGATCAGATACTCTAGGGTGTGACCTAAGAATTTGCCCGAAGTACTCCAGCTGATTCCAAAGTCCACTGCCCTGCTGGCTATTTAACTGTCACCTGTCCCACTAAGGAAGCGGGCCATGTCCTGATGTGGAACTAGGCAGGATTGCCACCTGTCCCAGTTTGGACTGAGGAGTTTCTTGGGATGAGCCTCTCAGGGTGCTAAAAGCAGGACAGTGCAGGGCAAACTGGGATGACTGATCACCCCTGCACCTCTCCAAACTCCTCACACAAGGGCAAGGAACAGGGGTTCCCGAGCTCCCAGGCAAGAGAGTGTCCCCAGAGCACTCATACTTGGTGTTGGAATGCAGCACAAAAGTACTCACAGTCGAATGTGGGCGTGGGTGATATTTTGAGATTTCACAACACTTCACATGAAAAATAAAGTCAGACCACAGGGAACTGACTCAGGAGCACTGGAAATGGGTCCAGCTCCTCCAGCCTGTCCCCTGCCCAAAACCTTCAGTCTACACAGAAAGCAGCCCTCACCTACCCTGCGCTGACTGTTCCTTCAGCAT
>CAUYQU010026420.1:0-22564 GCA_963574635.1 Cheracebus regulus
AACAATATTGCATGTTCTTCACATGTACCCCAAAACCTAAAATGCAATAAAAATTAAAATTTAAAAAAAAAGCACTTTCTCAAGGTGGACTTTTATGATACCTAGGCTATGGCATTCTTCTTTTCCTAGTGTTCAAACTAGACCAAACACTCACTGCACACTTCCTTGCAACTACTTGTTAAAGCTTGTCTTCCAGACAAGAATGTCAGCGAAGCCAGGATAGGTAATATTGTCTGTTCATTCACTGTGTCTTCATTATGGTTCATTCACTGTACCTTCATTATCATTGAATGTCATATAAAGAGCTCAATATTTATGTGAGAGGTGATAAATTATTAAATAAAGAGATGGCTAGAATTGTGGATAAATTGATATGTCTAAACCTACTAGGTACTAATAGTAATCTAAATAGTATGGGAGTGGAATATAGAATCAAATTGGATGTGGCCCCTTACCTTAAGATGATAACAATTTCTATCAAGAAGTGCATGTGTTAATGACTAAAACCAAGGCAGAAGAATAAAACACATGCTATTTCAAAAAGTATAAGCAAAGTACTGCTGGTGGTACAAAGGAAAGAGTGAGTCTAAGTAGGAGCATTAGACAAGGCATCACACAAGGATGCCTTCAGTCTAAAAAAAATGATGAGTTCATGTCCTTTACAGGGACATGGATGAAGCTGGAAACCATCTTTCTCAGCAAACTAACACAGGAACAGAAAACCAAACACCAGATGTTCTCACTCACAAGTGAGAGCTGAGCAAGGGGAACACATGGTCACAGGAAAGGGAACGTCACACACCAGGGCTTCAGTCTTTAAGGAATACTAGGACTTCAGTCTTTTAAGAAATAACTAGGAGACTGATAATTGTGGGGGCAGTGAAAATACTGTTCCAAGCCATAAGAAAGGCTCAGAAACTTGGTCAAAGATGAGATAATCAGGACTGTTAGGTCTGGGCTTTGTAGAAGTACATTCCTATAAAGTAATTTAATCAGAAAAACAAGGGCGTAGGGTCAAATAGGTAACTTTAGCAATTAAGCTAAAGAGTTTAGAATTTATATCTGTTGGAAACAGAAAGCCATACAACTTTTTTGAGAAAAATAGAAGTTAATTTTTTAATGATGATAGCTCTGGCAGTAATAGGAGAGTTACCTATAGAGACTGAAAGTATCCAAATTAAATAAGTCATTTAAAAATAATAATGACAAGAAATGATGAAAAATGTACTGCCATCACACACACAAAAAAACAATAATATAAAGTTCATATGGCCTGCTACACTTGAACCGCCATCCTCAGTGTATTTGTAACATGCACATCTATTTAGATGTAATGCTAATAAGCCATTTACTAAAATCTGTATCCTCAAACCAAATTTAAAAGGAGACATGTATTCAAACACAAATTAAAACAATGAGCTCATTATGAATATTTATCTGTTAAGTCAATCAATATTTACTTTATACATGTATGCATGGTTTATATACGGGAATTTTCTATTGTATCAAAATTTGTCTTTAATACTATCATGATTTGTTTTGAGATCAATAGTCCATAAAGTGAAATAATGTGTTACATTGGTAACTTGAACATTTTCATGACATATATATTGACTTGAGAAGTTATTTATTTAGTTTTCCATTATGCATGTTTTTAAGTTATTGCAGTTGTTGCAGAGGTGGGAAATATTAAAAGAAGGTGATTTAAATGGTTGAATTTATTTTGAGGTCCTTGGATGTGTTTGTTTCACCCTGATTAAGCTGCAGCTTGTGTTAACCTTGGCAAATGCTTATCTTTTTCCTGATTTAATTGCAATTGCCTGGAGCTTCAATCTGCATTTGCCACTGTGACAGCTTATAAAATAACAACAAAACAAACCAAACGCATGTCAGCTGGAAGGAGGAGGGAAAGTGAGAAGTGAGGGCTTTCCATTGTGAGCACATTATATATTTGTTAACACAAGTCTTTTCCTTTCCAGATGCTATCTGTGTCCTCTTTCTCCCAAGCAATTTAGTTTTTATCTATAGAACAAGGTTAGGAAGTGTTTTTCAATCAAGTTTTCTAGGCATTACCAACTGCGAAATGGAAGAATAACTTAATTTACACATAAAAAGTTAAAACAAACTACAAAGGATGCTTCATTTTAAGCTCTGATGCTTAAAAGCTTGAATAACAAAATAATTATTTTGATTGTAACAGTTGCTGTTAAAATGAACTCCTGGCATAGCTGGCTTCTTTGATACACAGTCCATACCTGTGCCCTGTAGAAATCTGCCCATGAGGGTGGTACAGGATTAGATGGGCAGAGAGGACATTTTTAACTGTGGGATTCTTTTATGAGGGTGAAACAGCCCTGTCAAGGTGAGGAGTAAACCAGAAATACTGTGGAGAGAAGCCAACGTGGAAATTTAGACAGAGAACCCTAGTTGCAATTACAAAGGATGAAAAGTGCAGAAAGAAAGAATGATAAACATCTAGGTTAAATACTGGGGGATACAGGTGCAACACAAATTAGTTTCTATGGACTTCTCAAAGAGTGGTCAAGAAAGACTGTTAACTTCAAGAGAGACCAGAATTTCCTACAAACTTGATGTTTTCCTAGCAAATTGGGGTTCACTCCACATAGTCACGTAGAAGAATCATTAACATTATGTTACCATTTTAGTTATTGCAAAAAATAATCTGGCCTTCCTGACCAGCACTTCCAGCCTTTTGAAGTCCTCTCCTTCCTTGGCTTCTGTGATAGTGCATTAGCCTGGATTCTTGTCTCCTCTCTTCTGCTGGCTAATCTTCTCCTCAGACTTCCCATATTAAGGATCTCAGGAATAGTACAGCCAGCTGTCATGTTGCTTTCTAGGTGTACTTGTGGCATCTCAGAATCAACACACCAACTGCTCATTTCTTTGTTTCGTTTTGTTTTGTTTTGCAAGACAGTCTTGCTCTGTCACCCACGCTGGAGTGCACTGATGTGATCTCAGCTCACTTCAACCTCAGCCTCCCAGGTTCAAGTGATTCTTCTGCCTCAGCCTGCCAAGTAAGCTGGGGTTACAGGCACGAGCCACCACACCTGGTTAATTTTTATATTTTTAGTAGAGACGGGGTTTCACCAGGTTGGCCAGGCTGATCTTGAACTCCAAACCTCATAATTCTCCCATCTCGGCCTCTCAAAGTTCTAGGATTACAGGCGTGAGCCACCACACCCAGCCTCAGTTGCTCATTTTCTTTTTCTCCACACAAACCTCTTTTCTTGATCTCTGAAGCCATTTAATAGCATTTTTAGCACACAGGATAGTATTCTCCTGATCACTTTTTGGCTCCTTCAACTTTCTTGCTCACTCCATCTGTAGTTCTTTTCTACCCCTGTGGTTGAATTTCAATAGCAGTAGCACAAACAGAACAGCATTAAAGATAAGGGTTTTTACTGAGAAATAAAATAAAATCTAAAAGTTCCTATTATTTTGCCTAAGATGTAAATTTCTTATATCTGGGGAATTTTCTGTGTGGGATTTGAATTCTCTTGTTTAGAAATACTCGTTTTAATTTATTTACCTCTATGACAGATGTTCTTTCAGATTTCCTTCAAAAAATTTTGTTGTGCCTCTTTTAGTTGTGTGTATGTGTGTTGCTTCTGTATGAAAAGCACATTATTTTCCCTATTGAAATTTGTGTATTTTTCTCCTCACCTAAGTCAATTAGCTACTGCATAAGCAATTGTGAAGAAAAATATGTCCCTAGGTGTACAGCTCCTAATAGTCTTTGAGGTGCATTAGGTGCTAGATAAGTGCTGTGGGTGGTGAATGTCATCAGTGCTGTTGCTATTATGGTAGGGATGCTTTAAGAGTGATGTAGAGACCAGCCAGGCCAACATGGTGAAACTCTGTCCCTACTAAAAATACAAAAAATTAGCCAGATGTGGTGGCAGACACCTGTAATACAAGCTACTTGGGAGGCTGAGGCAGGAGAATCACTTGAACCCAGGAGGTGGAGGTTGCAGTGAGCTGAGATTGCATCACTGCACTCAATCCTGGGCAAGAGTGAGACTTCAAAAAAAAAGGAAAGAGAGAGAGAGAAAAAAAAAGGAAGGGAGGAAGGAAGGGAAGAAGGGAGGAATGGAGGAAGGAAAGAAGGGAGGAAAAAAGGAAGGAAAGAAAAGAAAGGAAGGAAGGAAAAGGAAGGAAGGAAAAAAGGAAGGAAAGAAAAGGAGGGAAGGAAGGAAGGAAGGAAAAAGAAGGAAGGAAGAAAAAGAAAGAAGGAAAGAAAGAATGATGTCTATTAAAAGGAGTGAAGTGGGGAAATGATACTAGATGTAGGAATATAGATATTAGTAAGCATAACCACTGACAGTTGGACTTGTAATATAGATGATGAATTCATATCATTATTATTATTATATAACAAAGTCAAGAACTCATAAGACAATGGCATATGTGACCAAGCAAAATCTGCTTATGCATCATTAATACTTACCAATGGGACTCATTTCATTATGGTCCAATTATTGATGCAATAAACTCTGGGTCATTTAGAAAATAAATGTAAATTTATCTTAACTTGGTTTAAGAAGACAATGAAGCATGTATGTCATTTAGAAAGGTTTCTGTTAAAAATTGTTAATATTTTAAGTTAAAAAGAAGCATTTAACTGAAGCAATTTAGAAAACTGAGAGAAAAAATTGCTATACAAATATTAATGTCCTAAGAGAATGGCACATCTGAGAAAAGAAAACACTAAATAAAACCCTTTTACCAGAAGCTGGCAACCTGTATTTCTGTCTGCTTTGCATGACTGCTTGGTATCCAGGTACCAGGTCACGGATACAAGATGTTGAAGACCATTATACAATGTAAATGTTTATAATATATCATAATTACCAACACACCTGTAGTAAATAACTTTGGGGGTTCTGCAGCAAAGATGCTAAAAATGCTCAATAGAGAAAGCAAGAAATAAAACTCTCTCTCATTTTTAACCTGCCACTGGATGGGCTCCAATTTGAGTGTTTGTTATTGGAAATAGCTACCTGCAAGGCTATGAAACAGACATTTGTTTCAATACATCCCATGCTCCCCTTGTTCCCCACTACTTCCTTAGCTCCCAATAGCAACCAGTCAGGTTGCCTGGGGGCTGAATCCATTTCATTGCCTTGTCTTCTTTCCTAAGAAATGCCTTGTGTTTAGCTTTAAAGAAAAACAAATAGGTATTTACTCAAGAAGTCAAGCAACTATAATTAACAAGTCAAAAATTATAATTATTGTAAAATCTAAGTTAATAATTTTAGTCAAATTTTTCAATATTAAACTGACATATTTATCGAATCACAAATTAATGTATTTTCTTCTTTAAAAGTATGTTTTGCATCCAATTTGTCTTAATGATATCCACAAAGAAACTTGGTCTAAGATGGAATGTTTAAACAGATCTGATATTGGCCTCAACTATGCACTGGAAAAGATTCTCTGGAGATCAACGTCATTGGATATTTAGAATGCTAGTTTTAAGATCTATTCTTGGATTATATAGAATGAATAAAAAGCATCTTTGTTTTTTTTAGATGGAGTTTTCCTCTTGTTGCCCAAGCTGGAGTGCAATGGCGAGATCTCGGCTCACTGCAACCTCCACCTCCTGGGTTTAAGCGATTCTCCTGTCTCAGCTTCCCAAGTAGATGGGATTACAGGCATGTGCCACCACGCCTGGGTAATTTTGTATTTTTAGTAGAGACAGGGTTTCTTCATGTTGGTCAGGCTGGTCTCGAACACCCAACCTCAGGTGATCTCCCCACCTCAGCCTCCTGAAGTGCTGGTATTACAGGGGTGAGCCACTGTGCGCAGCCATAAAATTACATATTTAATCAGCATTATTGTATTCTTCCTACTGTCCCCCAACTTCATTCCATTTATGTTATTGAAATGTGTTTCAACCTTATACTAATGGACAAATTGAGAAAAATTATGTGAAACGTCATCTGTACAAGGATATTTCTGAAGAACTGTTTTCATTACAACCTATAATATTCTCCTGAGTACCACTAGTTATTAGAGAAATTGAACAAACAGAAATGATGAATACTGGGGTTTTTATTGGCGTGTGTGTTTTGTTTACTTTTCCCTTTCTTCCCTCTATAGATATTGAAAAGGCTTACAGTCCCTGGGTTAATAACGAGAAAGTTTGGAGCCCAATTTAAGACCCATTGCTGAAAATAGTGCAGGTTTTCAAGATAATTGTGGGTACTAGCATCATTCCCATTTTTATTATCTCATTCTAAGTCTCATTTTCCATTTGTTCTAATTTCTTCACTCTCTTAGATTTTATTTTTATCTTAGGTGTTTATATGTAGCAGGAGACATAAAATTATGTAAATATTTTCAATGTATTGAAAGAAGAAAAATATTATCTAAGCCTTTGTCTTGGCCTATTCAATCTCTTCTCATCAAACAAGCAAGCTGAATAAAAAAGAAGCCCCTCCCCCAAATTATTAAATTACATTCTCTGGAGAAATAAGACGAAGGACATAATAAAGAAACCATGTTTCTGTTTTGGAAAGTCTCAGAAATAGATGTTATGAATACCTAAGCCAGAGCTGATGATAGCTAATTATTTTTTTTTCTCAGCTTTTAAGTTAACATTTCAAACTGAACTCACTTATGGGTCAGAAGTGCTCACAAAGGAATCGGCAAATGCTGCACAGCCCAGCAAGGCTAGATGTTGATCTGGTTTTAAGAGGGAAAGGAAAATCTTTACCCCATGAACTCACTGAGGAAGAAACACAGCCTGAGGCTGTATCAACAGGGAATTAATGAGCCACAAGACATAAAGTCTAATAGAGAGCAAAGCATATTAATGAGCTTAAAGCTCTTGTTCACCCTCAACCAATTAGTCTGAGAAGACCTACCTGGTGTCCCCAACTCTGATTTCTCTTCAATGCATGATTCACGCTGCTGCCAGAGGGTCACAGCATTCCACATTTCAGTTCACTATCACCTAGAAAATGAAGTCCAGAATGTTTCATCTGGCATTCAAGGCCATCCATAATTAGATCTAAAGTTACCTTCCTACTTATCAGATATCTCATATTACTTATGGCCATGCTTTTTGCCACATTGTTATCTGAATACATCATTCGATTACAAGTTCTTTTGGATCTTTGATACAGAATGATCCTTTAGAACACAATATCCTTTTCATCATGCTCTGCCTGCTCAAACCCCACTTATTCTCCAAGATACACCTCAAACGTAAAATCCATTGTGAAGACTACCTAAATGTTTTTCTTGGCATCTTCATAGATGCAACTTGTACCCTGGAAAATAACTACTTATCTTCATAGATGCAATTTGTACCCTGGGAAAGAACTACATTTGTAGTTCCTAGCATTTTGATAGATAATAAAACAAAGCTGACAATTTAGTGAGGCTAATGTTAGTGTTTAGTTCCAAGGTTTGCTCGGAGAATTTAAAAAGTATCTAATACATTTTGTCCTTAGTACTGGATACATGTTAATTACTTGGTAAGTATTCATACCAACAAGTGACAATGTATTAACTCTAAATCTGAGCTCTCTAATTCCAAGAGTTATCTATTACAAGTGAGCATACGTGTGCTGAGGTATGATGCTAGTCTAGTGCTGCAAACTCTGTTTTCTCAGATTGGTTTATTTACTCTCTTAGCCTCTTAGAGACGCATCCTTCACAAATGAACATATTGGAGCTCTTTTATACTGTATTTCAGAAAATTGCAAGACCTATTCAAGTCTAAATATGCAGATACAGATGGTCATGGAACAAGGAAAAATTAAGTAGTACAAAAGCTAGTAGTGCTGTACCACAGAGAATGGCTAGCACAAGATGGAATTTATCAGATTTGTTTGGAGTTTTGACTTTACCATATGGGTTCAGGCAAAACTGAAATGCAAAACAGAATTCTAAATCATTCAAAACCGTGAATGAAAATTGCCAAGTTTTACTCTCTCAACTATAAAATGGTGAGACCATGAGAAGCAAGAGAGCTGTCTTAGAGGGAGAAATGGTTTCATTCTCTTCAACTTATACTTAACGAGCATTTACTATGTATGTGACATCTGTCAAAGATGACGGGGAAAACAAAGATAAAGAAAACAAAGAAGAAAGCTCTCCTTTTTAGCCATACTAGAAACTAAAATGTGGTGAAATAAACTCCACTTTTAGAAGGAGGACATGTTTGTGGTTTCCTTCCCTCTTCTACTCAATAATTGTGATATCCTGGACAACACAAATTTTGGTTAAACAAACACTAGTTATATATCTTCTTTGAGCCAGGTGTTTTTGTGTGTTTAGTGATCCCTACATTGAGTATGATAATTACACTTGAGTTTTGAGAGCAGCTAAAAGGCCTGATTATTATGAACATTTATGAAATATTTTAAAAGCACAGCCAGACATGTGGGGTTACATATACTTCTCTTTGTACAATAAAAATAATGAGTGATAGCAGGTTTCACACATTGACACCCAATATAATTTGTTATCACCAATATCTTTGCCTTTTAAAAAATTAGCAAATATTATTATTCTAATATATATACACATATGAAACATATAAATTCCAATGTATAGTTATAATGTGATTTATTTCAAAGATTTTTACTTTTTTTTACCATAAAAACAATAATGAAAACTATAAAAATCATTTTTATTATAAAAACAATGCCACTTTCTAAATGGCACAACAAATAAATGTATCTCTACATTTTCCCACTTTATGTATGTATATATTTATATACTTATAAAGTAAAAGTTTTTACTTCACAAGTTTTAGATGTATAGAAAAGTCGGTGGAATATGAGAATTCTCTTACATTCTATGCATGGTCTTTCCTGTTGTTAACAACTCACATCAGGTTGGCACGTACTTCAAAATAAATTGACCAGTATTGATAAATGACAATTTACTAAAGTTCCTACTCTCATCAAAACTCCTTAGTTTTTTGTTGTTTTATTTTTTTGAAAAATGTTTTCTCTTTGGGAGGCTGAGGTGGGAGGATCACAAGGTCAGGAGTTCAAGACCAGTCTGACCAACATGGTGAAACGCTGTCTCTACTAAAAATACAAAAATTAGCTGAGTGTGGTGGTGGGCGCCTGTAATCTCAGCTACTCAGGAGACTGAGGCAGGAGAATCGCTTAAACTCAGGAGGCAGAAGTTGCGATGAGCCGAGATTGCATCATTGCACGCCAGCCTGGGTGACAGAGCAAGACTCTGTCTCAAAAAAAAAAAAAAAAAAAAAGTTTACTTTGTGGGATGCATAGATCCATATGCAGTTCTACCAAATAATAGAGATATATTTTGTAGATTTACTCAGTTTCACCCAATGATAGTATCTTAGAAATCTGTAGAATAATATCACAACCTGGATATTGACATTGATGCAATTGAAACACAGAACATTACCATCCATACTAGGAATCTTAACCCTTTGATAGCAACAATCGTTTCCACTCCTACTCTCTCCTTATCACTGAAAATCACAAATTTCTTTTACATTTCTATAATTTTGGTTATTTCAAGAATCTGATGTTGAGTAACATTTGGGAATTTGCTTTTTTTTACTCAGAATAATTCTTGGGCGATTCATTCAAGTTATTGCCTATTTCTATAGTTTATACTATGTTACTGCTGACTAGTATTTCATGGCAGAGATGCACCACAGTTCATTCGTACCTTGAAGAATACCTAGGTTCTTCTCAGTTTTGGATTATGAAGAAAAATACTATGAATTTATATATAGACTTTATGTAAACTTAGGTTCTCATCTTTTTAGAATAAATATACAGAAGTTCAGTTGCTAGTTCGTATAGTTAATTTTATGCTTAGTTTTTAAGAAACTGTCAACTTTTTTTCAGAATGGCTATACTATTTTATACTCTCACAAGCAGTGTATTAATAATCTAATTTCTCTTGATCCTCTAGGGCATTTTGTGTTATCAGTGTTTTTTTTTCTTAGTCATTCTGATTAGTATATAGAGATATCTCATTATACTGTTAACATACATTTCCTTAATGACTCATTGTTTGAACATTTTTATGTCCTTATTTGCCATCTGTACATACTCTCAGGTTAACTCTTTTCATGTTTTTTGCCTATTTTCTAATTAGATTGTTTTTGTACTGTTGAGTTTTGAAAATTATTTGTATTTTCTAGATTCTACACTTGTTGGATATGTGGTTTACAATATTTTCTTCCATTGTGTGCTTTCCTTTTTTAACTGTTTAACAGGGTCTTTTGCAAAGCAAAGGTCTAAAGTTTGATGGAATTAAATTTACCCATTTTTCCTTTCATGTCAATTGGTATGCAGTCTAAGAACTGGCTTAGCTGTATATCTCAACGATTTTAATTTTTTACTGAAAGATTCATAGTTTTACTTATAAGTGTGTGATTATTTTTAGTATTTGTATTGGGTGTGGAATTAGGTTGAGGTTCATATAACACCCCCTTGTATGTCCAGTTACTCCAATATCAATTTTGATTAGACTACCTTTACCCCATTAAACTACTTTTGCACTATTACAAAATATTAGTTGGGTATATTTGCACAGGTTTATTTCTGAGTTCTCTGTTTTATTCCATGGGTCTATATGTTCATTTCTTCACAAATACCACATGGTCTTGATTACTGGACCTGTATAAGTCATGAAGTTGAATTAACTAATCCCTCCTACTTTATTTTTTTTCAAAATTGTATTATTTTAATTCCTCTGTCTTTCCATGCCAATTTCAGAATAATCTTGCCTATGTCTACAAAAAAGGACTTTAAAAGCAATTGCTTTAAATTTGTAAATCAGTTTGGCAAAAATACCTAATGGATGGATGCAGCAAACCACCATGGCATATACATACCTATGTAACAATCCTGCACAATCTGCACATGTACCCCAGAACTTAAAGTATAATAAAAATAAAAATAGATTCCTCCTCAAAACAAAAACAAAAATAAAAACAAAACAAAACAAAAAATAAACTGAAGCTCTTGTATATGTTATTATTATTATTTTTTAATCTTGTTGCTTTTATAATCCTTTCTTTGTCTTTGACCTTTGAGAGTTTGATTAGGATAACCCTTCAGGTAGTCTTAACTGGGTAAAATCTGCTTTGTGTTCTCTATCCTTCCTTTATCTGGATATTTCTGTCTTTCTTAAAGTTTGAAATGTTTTCTGCTGTTATTCTTTCAGTAGGCTTCCTACCCCTTGCTCACTCTCAACTCCCTGCTGAAAACCAATAATATTTAATTTAATCTTCTGAGGTGATTTTCTTTATCTTTAGGGAATCTTCATTACTTCTCATTCTTTTTTATTTTCTCTTCTGTGTATTTTTAAATTGGTTGTCTTGAGGTTCACTTATTCTTTCCTCCACTTGATCCATTCTATTTAGATATGCAAATGAATTTTTTAGTTCATCAAATATATTTCTCACTTCTAAGATTTTTATTTACTTTCATTATTGTTGCAATCTTTTTGCTAATTTTTTTCTGATACATTTCAGAATTGCTTTTCTGTGTTATTTTGGAGATCACTGAGTTTTCTTAAAACTGCTATTTTGAATTCCTGGTCAGAGAGCTCACATATTTCCATCTCTTTACTGTCAGTCAGTGGTTCTTTGTTTTGTCCATTTGGAGAGGTCATGGTTCCGTTTGCTGTTGTTTCTTGTGGCTATGTTTTTGTATTGAAGTATTATTTATTACAGTGTTTTTTGTTTGTCATGCTTTAAATTTTTGTTGTATGTGTTGGCTTAGAGATTCTTAATTTTTCAATTAGATTTATCCTTTTCCCCCTCCTTTTTGGTGTGGTGCTAGATGGTGCCTTAAGCACAGGTTTGCTTCAACTCCAGTAAACTATCAGAGCACTTCCCATGCCCAATGAGGGAAGGTCCCAAAGGGGATATCCCAGCAATGTGGTAAGGCTTGCCAAAGGTTTCTCTGCCCAGAGGACCCGTGGAACCTGCCATGTACTATGTGGTGCTGCCAGACAGCAACTGTAATTTTGTCATTGCCTTTCTCCAAGTTATGGAGTGGTTTTCAGGACTGGGGATGGTAGTCTCACCTTCCTCTTTGTCTCTGGCTGTCCTCAGGGTATTTCTCCTTTCAGTGCTCACCATGTTTTCCTTAGATTGAGTCAGGGACAAGCGCCTGCGAGTGAATTCAAGATGGTAGAAAAATTGGTTGCCCACCTCAATGTCACAGGCAACACAGACAGGGATGTCTAGTTCTTTTATCATCTGCTCGGTTTTCTATTTTTCTGTGTTCTTGAGAGTTAACTATTTGAGTTCTGGGATATTGGTGGTAATAATCATAGTGCTGTATATTTGTTTCGTTTTGCTATAGTTTTGTAGGGACGAGGGAAGAGTAAAATCAGCTTGCTTTTATGCTGCTATTTTATGCTGCTATTATTCTGGTATTTCAAGACTCTTTCTAAAAATTGTTTAATTTCCTTTTAAATAACTTCCTTTAGCATATTTTTAGGGTATGTAAACTGGTAACAAATATTTTTGGTTTTCTTTCATCTGACAGATAATATCTTTATTTCCTTCCATTCCTGAAGAATATTTTACCAGAAAATTTGACCATTTATTTAAAATGTAATTATTGATATGTCAAAGTATAAGTTTGTCATTTTATGTTTTGATTGTGACTATTCTGTTTACAGATTTTTTCTTCTCTGCCTACTAATGGGTTACTCCAACAATTTTTAGAAATTCGTTTGTTATATTTGTAGTGATTTTGAGTGTGTCTCTGTATAGCTTTTAAACTGTTATTGTAGGTATTATTTTTAAAGTCCACAACTCATCACAGTATGTCACAAGGACAGTTGCTGATGTCATTAATTTAGAGTGCTGTATAAAACTTGCTTCTCATTTATCAGTTTACCATTATATTTAATAATATAATTGTCTTGAATATTTTTATATAAAGATTTAGAACCACATCAGGTAGTGCTATAATTTTTGTTTTAAATGTCAAACATAACTTAGGAAACTCAGCAAAGGAAGAAAATGCCTTATGTTTGCCATATTTTTACTCTTCAATTTTTTTATATTCTGATGTTTCAAGACTCTTTCTAAAAATTGTTTAATTTCCTTTCAGATCACTTCCTTTAGCTTTTTTTTTTTTTTTTTTTTGGATATCTACTGGCAACAACTATTTTTGGTTTTTCTTCATCTAACGGAGAATATCTTTATTTTCCTTCCATTCCTGAAGAATATTTTGCCTGATAATACAATTCTGGACTGACAGTTCTATTTGTTCAACACTGGAAAATGTTTTTATTTCTTTTTTGGCCTATAGTTTCTTATAAGAAATTCACTTCCATCTTATTTTTTATCCAATAGATAAGGTGTTATTTCTCTCTTGACACTTTTAAGTCTTTTTCTTTTGTCTTAACTTTTTAAAAGTTTGATTTAAGAATGTGTTTTGGAGTAGATTTATTTAGATTTATTCTGTTTGGGTTTTTATTTGATTCTTGACTGCATAGGTTTGCATATTTTGCCAAATTTGGAAAGTTTTAGCCATTGTTTCTTTAAGTACATTTTTAGTACCTCCCTATTTCTTCTGTTTTTCTGCAATTCCAATTACAGGGATGTCAGATATTTTGTTTTAGTTCCACAGATCCCTGAGGCTCTGTTTATACAATTTTGTTTAACTCTCTTTTGTCTCTATTGTTCAGATTGGGTCATTTCTATTGGGCTATTGTCAAATTGACCCATTTTTACCTTGGTTTCCTCCATTCTGCTTTTAAGTCCATTCACTGAATATTTTATTTTAGTTACTAAAGTTTTTAGTCATAAATTTCCATTTTTTTCTATTTTCTATTTTTTAAATTAAGAACTTCTATTTCTTGCTGTGACTTTTGATTTTTTACTTGTTTCAAGCATGTTCACTATTACTTTTGGAAGCATTTTTATAATAGCTGCTTTAACATAATTATCAGATAATTCTGATATTTTTATAACCTCAGTGTTGCAACCTTTTTGTTGTCCTTTTCTATTCAATTTGAGAAGTTTCAGACTTTTAGAAATACAGGTAATTTTTTTTTTTACTGTAACCTAGACACCATCAGTGATTATTATGTTATAAGACTCTGGATCTTAATTAAGTTTTTGTTGCAGCTAGCTTTCTCTGAACTGTTCTGGGATGAGAAGGAAGTGGTAGTTCCTCATCACTGTCGGGTGCATGCAGACATCCAAGTTCCCCACTTGTCCTCCATTGATACCTGAAGGGGGATCACCTTATTACTTCTGGATGGGAGTGGGAATTCTGCATCCTCACTAGGTCCCCACTGATAATTTCTTGATTGGGTAGGGTAGGTGTGACTTGTTACTTCTCCTTTATTTATACCAAGGTTGTAGAAGTTGTCTTCTTATTGCTGGACTGTGGTTAAGTTCCAAATCATCCCTTAGATTTCTTACGACACCAACTCAATGTGGGGAGAGGGGAATTAGCAACCCATTACTTCAAAGCAGGGATAAAAGTTCAGGTTCCCCATCTGGTCTCACTGCAAAGGGGAGAAGGAGGGTTTAATTATTGTCAGTAGGAATAAAAGTTATAATTTTTGACTTGGCCTTCTCTAGCAGCACGCCATCATTGGAGTCCAGGTACATTACCACAACCAGGTAAGAGTTGAAATCTAGGCTCTCCATCTGGCCTTTAACAGTGGGGTAAGCATGAGGCTACAGCTTTTTCTAGAGCATGTGGCTAAAATAGAACCATTCTTGTCTAAAAGTTTTTTTCTTGCTAAGCTACTCTTTCCCTTCTTTTTGAGCTACAAAAAGCAGACTTTTGTTTGTTTTTGTCTATGCCTGTTGTCATTTCTGGATTGCTGGTTTCTTCAACTCCAAGTCTGAGGCATATGAAACAAAAAGAAAACCTAGATAATTCATCACTGTGCCAATTTTCTGGGTCCTGAGTCAGTATGCTTTCTTCTATCCAATTTTCAGAGTCTTGTGCTTGTTTTCTGTATAATATCCAGGATTTTAATTTATACTTAGCAAGACAAGTAGGGACAAATACATCTACACCACTTTTCTGGGAGTGGAAATGCTCTAATTTTATTTTTGGTGTTGCTGCTCTGAATTGCATTTCTAATTTTTTCAATTATACCAGGCTGTAGAAAATTTCAGAATAACAATTTATTTTTGTACCAGACGGTTCTGGATTTTTATTACAATAATAGATTTTTTGTTTTCCTCTCTGTAAAATAAAAATAAAAACATCTACCTTGCTGGATTCTACTGGAAATCAAAGAAAATATAAATAAAGCATTTGGCAGAGTGCCTCACACATAGCCACTCAAAAATAATCCAAACTTGAACTTTTAAAAATTAAAAGCCATGGGATTTTAAACTTCATATTTTTAAAAATGCAAGAAAAAGCTACCATTTTAACCACAAAATTGTTCTTAGTTTAGAACAGAAACTCATCGAATTTATATTGGTAACCTCTAGCTAGAATTTGAGACAGGGATTATCAGCAGAATGTTAGAAATAAATATCAACTATAATTATACATTTTGGAGTCCACTGAAATTTCTAGTCTGAGGATCAGAGTGAAAGAAGCAAAACAGCTCATACATTTAGGCTTGTGATAAATGGCTTCAAACTGAAAGGATTCCACCACCGTATTAAAAATACATTATTCCTTCAGATGCTTTGCACTGGATATTTTACTTATTTGCCAGAACTGGTAAAATTCCTTTCTCTTTTCTCTTTCAGAGAAGTGAGATGCAAAACAACTAGCCTATTGGTCATTCAAGCAAGATGGCAGAGCAGCTGTGATTACTTCCTCTTAAACTATATTTAAGGAGGGGGCAGAAGGGGCTGGGACTGTTCAATCTAGACCTTCACCATTCTGCAGCTAGTCATCAGGCCAGCACCACTGGCATTATGTGAGGCCTTATTAAAAATTCAGGTTACTCAATTCTGACCCCAGATTTACTGAATGAGAATCTGCATTATTTCAACAATTCTTCATGTTATCTATGTGCATATTATCTTTTAGGAAGAACAATTTTAGGAATTCCTAACCACCTTATGTGATTTTCATCATTTAGCCTACCTCAAAAACATAAACTAATCTACAAAATGCAGTTCAACTGCTATTTTTTTCATATAAGAATTTAGAAATTCACAAACACCAGACACCAAATTTTACCCTATAGAACAATGGGAGAAGAGGCAGTTAAGATACTACACAGATAATTATTTCATGGACTTACTCCAATATTAGCTATGATATTTATCTTCCTTGTAATTATGGGGTATAGCTAATTATAACATTGTTTATCCAGATTGGCTAATTGGTAATGGAAAAATTTCATGACTAACCCTCTGTTGTACTTTGCAGGTATTCTCTAAGGATACACTTCTCTCTTTTTTACAAACCAACCAAGGGTTTTGCTGCTGCTGTTGTTGTTTTTTTAGAACAGGGTAAATACTGACAAAAGTTACAAAAATGAGAAAAGACTGGTTTAAAGATTAAAAGTTTGGCCTATTTTTATGCAGGGGCAGACAGATCCCAGAAGTGGGGCTTACCCTGGGAAGATTTTTGGCTTCTCCCAGGAAATAATTAAAGCACAAGCCAGTGGTGTTAGCAACTTTTACTGAAGGGGCATTGTACAGTAGCAACAGAGGTATTGATCCTAGAGGAGCAGGCCTATGTCCATAGACAATGTGCCCAGAGTAGCAACTCAAAGGCAGTTCCGCAGTCATATTGATACCCACTTTTAATTATATTAAAGAGCAGATTATGCAGAAATTTCTGGAAAAGGGATTGTATCTTCCAGGTTGCCAGATCATTGCCATGAAAAGGGGCAGTAACTTCTGAATGTTTCCATGGCAATGGTAAACTGACATGGAACACTGGTGGGTGTGTTTTATGGAAAGGTGCTTCTACCTTGTTCCTGTTTTAGCTAGTCCTCAATTTGGACTCAAATAAAATTGAGTTTGGTAGGTTAAACTGGGATATTAGAATTCAAATTATCAAGCTTGAATGAGTTTTAGCATATATTTGCTTTAAGACCCTCAGCTGAACAAAGCAACCTGGAGTGATCAAGTGACTTAAAGATACACAATCCATAAACAGAAAATTTGCTCAACTTTCTAGACCACCAGTCCTGTTATTATGAAAACTATTATGAAAAGTAAAAGGTTCCTCTTCAAAGTTTCCCTTTTAGTTAAAGAATAAATAATAAGGGTTAGAAATAATAGTTTATTTTAAAAACGAACTTCCTTCAAGCTTCCTTGCTTTTTACTAATAACTCTTTGTTAAGCCCTATGTAGCTGCTAAATATAGTAAGGGAATAAGTATATTCTATGTCCTTGTACTTTAACCAAGTTTTTTGTTCTGGCCGATAGCCTGCTCAGACATGTCCAAACATGCCCAGGCACTTCCTGTCTTACAGCCTACACCTCATCCTTATTTGGAAATGTTATTATTCTTCTAGTTTTCCATAAACAACCCACTTCTTTCTTTGTTCTCCATTGCATGTTTACCTATTTAGGAAAGTTTTAAGTTTTCAGCCAATCAGGATCAGTTTAGATTGTGCAGTCCAGCTCCAGCCAATGGAGATAGGACACAGCAATAAGGACCCAATCCATCAGGGATGAAAACTTATGCTTTTCTTTGGTGTGCTCTCATGGCAATCAGACTTCTGAGAAGCACCCTTTCTGTAGAAAGTAAAATCACCTTGCTGAGAAAGTTTCTTTGAGTGCTGTTTCTTCTTTTCTGCACCAAGGATCAAGCATTTGTTTCCAACACTATCCATTTCTCTTAACTGCTAATTTGAGCTCAGTATAAGTGAGAAAATACAATATAACAAATGGATAGCTGCACCAATTCAGACAGACACATAATAATGCTCAGCATTTTTTTTTCTTTCTTCATTCCTGATTTTCACCCAGTTTGTTACTATCTTTGTCAATTTTTCTTTTATGTTGTGATATCCCTTGTTTTTCCATCTGGCTGTCTTTCTGGATATCCCTTCCATTTATTTAAAAACTTCTGCCTATAATCCCAGCACTTTGGGAGGCCGAGACAGGTGGATCATGTGGTCAGGAAATTGAGACCATCCTGGCCAACATGGTGAAACTCCATCTCTACTAAAATACAAAAAAGCCAGGCGTGGTGGCATGCACCTGTAGTCCCAGCTACTCAGGAGGCTGAGGCAGAAGAATCATCTGAACCCAAGGGGTGGAGGTTGCAGTGAGCCGAGATCGTACCGCTGCACTCTAGCTGGGTGACATAGCAAGACCTCATCTCAGAAAAAAAAAAAATTCTTAAAAATTTTGTTCACTAGTTTTGGATGAAATAACTATCTCAGTCAAAAAGACAAGCCACAGCAATTACTTTCAATATTCAATAGTATTAACAAATTTAGTTGATCCTACCACATTAAATTTTGTCTAAGAGTCAGGTACTGTGCAAGGTGTGTTATATGTATTTTCTCATTTGATCCCCTAACTCCATGCTGGCAGGTAAGGAATTTGAAGTTCAGACAACTAAAAATTACATGACTTTGGGCTAGTTACTTAATTAGGGAGTCAGAAATGAAACTCAAATCTTAATACACCCATAAGTATATTCTGTGGTGATACAAATAGTACTTTATGATTTCTCAGGGAAAAAGTATGCTACAAGCTTCCTCTTTTGTAGGCCTTTGCAGGTTATGGATTCATAAATGGGTAAGAAAAACAATGACGGTAAATTGGGTTATCTCCACTCTCTTTGACCATTTCCATCTTATTAAAATTTTAAACATATTAATTGCTAATTAGACAAATCTAGATGATAATCACAGTGATTTAATTTACCCAATATCATTTATTGGAGGGAGAGATTTGTCACTTGGAAATTATAATTAACTCATCAGAACAGTTCTGTGGTTGTATAAAAAAAAAAGTACTCAGGAGTTATGCTAAAAAAAGCAGTTGAGATTCTATGGTTACTAAATATATTGATGCAAGGCAAAACAGCCTTCTTGTAGGTATCCTGCTTGCAGTTCTAAAGCAGGAATTCTTAGTACAAAAAAATACTAGAAAGATCTTTGGCTATTTTAATATCTTAATGTAAGTTGGAAGATCTGTAGGTGTTGGGTTTTCTAATGCATAATTAGAATTACAAATTAATTTAAAAAATTTTTGGTGTGTGTTTTTGTTGTATTTGCAGAAGAGATATACTACTTCTATGGCAAGGTTTTTGTTTTTCTTTTATCATTTCATCTCTCTATTTCTATAACATACAAATACCACAGACAGTCACAGAATAATGAATTTCATTACAAACATCATAGAGCAAAGAAATGTTAGATTTTTTAATTCCAATGTTCATGGAGAACATATGTGTCAAAGATGTGAATATTAAATGTGAATATTAGCAAGAGTACTGCATCTATTAGGAAATATATATGTAATCAGTTTCCATTAGTCTTTATAAGATCATGGAAAGAAGTTTAAACTTTCCCTCTGAAGGTTCAATAATTGAGTCATCCTGCTAGAGTAATCTGACAATAAATAGATTAACAGAAAAAAAGGCATACAAATTTATTAACATACATAAGCACAGTAAAAACACAAAATGTGAGACTTGAGGAAGCCACACATGACTAAAGTTCTGCCTTTATAGAGAAAGAAGTACATGCTTGGAGCATCGTAAAAGGTCATGGGAGTGAGAGGGGAAGTGTTGGGATCCAATAGGCAGACCCCAACCCCACAACGGATGAATAAACTCATTCAAAGACAGATTACAGTAAAAAAGCAGGCTAGAGGTGTCCATGGCTACTCACAGACACTCCTGCGAGAGATAGCAGCTAGGGCCCCAACTCACTTTCCTTCTTGGCCTTTATTCAGCACACATTAAATGACAAAGGCTTTGAGTCAACACCACTAGAGGTTAAAGATTAAAGGCCAGGTTCCAAGACCTAAAGCAAACACCATTTGTGGGTAATAAACTTCTGCAGACTCCCTGAGTAGGAGGCAGTTAAGCATGGATGAGTAAAGATTGGTCTTAGGACAACAAGCCAATTAGAGAAACTCCTTTGCATTCCCCTGTTTACTGCCTTATGCTTCTAGCCTCAATATAAAAGAACTAGCCACCTTCGGCCCATGTTCTCATTTGAAGCTAAGCAAACTGCCCGGCCTTCAAAGGCGGTTTTGTGACTATTTTGTATAGTTTTCCTTTAATATTTTTGCTGCTACCCTGACTGAACTACCACAGGGAGGAAAGGAATAGTGAGCAAATGCTCACAGGTAATGGGTCTCTGAAAGAATATATGGTAGCCTGTGAAACTGTGTCTGTCAGATGTTTAAAAGTGTTAGATTTTTATTCTCCTTTCTCTTTCCTAAATCTGAATAAGACAGATAAAAGGGCCTCTAAACCTGTTTGCATTCCTTTTGCTTCACTAACATAGATTTCCTCTACAGATGTGAATCTCCCCCACAAAGGACAGCTTTTCAGAACGATTCCAGTATCTGCAGCCCTCTGAATAGCCATCTCAAAATATGCTGAAAACTTCCCCAACCTAGCAAGGCAGGCCAATATTCAAATCCAAGAAATACAGAGAACACCACAAAGACTTTTTCACTTAGCATAACTCCTTGGCAATCCAAGTTCTGACACATTATCAACATTAATCCCTTCTAATTGCTGAGTAGTATTCCATGCTATGTAGGTGCTGCATAGTATGTACCACTGCTGGTTTAACTCTTCAGCTGCTGAAGGAAGTCTGAGCCAATTCCAGTTTGGGCTATTACAAATAGAGCTGCTGAGAACATTTATGCACAGGTTTTTGTGTGAGCATAAATTTCATTTCTGGGGGATAAGGCCCAGGAGTGCAATTGCTGGGTCATATGGTAGTTGCATATTTAGTAATTTTAGAAACTGCAGAACTGTTTTCCATAGTGGCTGTACCATTTTACATTCTCATCAGCAAAGCAATGTATAAGTGGTCCAGTTTCTCCATATCCTCACCAGCATTCAAGTGTTGTACCTTTTTAAAAGCTATTATGATAAGTATGTAGCAATATATTGCTGTGGTTTTAATTTGCATTTCCTTGACATTGGTTAACCATGTCAAACATTTTTATGTGTTGATCTGCATTTATGTATCCTCTTCTGTAAAATATCTGCTTATATCTTTTAGCCACTTTCTAATTTTATTGCTCATTTATTTACTGTTGAGTTTTGAAAGTTTTTTTAAAACTTGTATTAGATAACTGTTTTTGCTGGATATATAATTTGCAAATATTTTCCCTGTGTCTGTAGCTTTTCTTTCATTTTTTGCACAGGGCTTTCAAAGAACGAAGTTTTTACTTTTGGAGGATTATTTAGTAAGTTTTCCTTTTATGGATTATGCTTTTGTTATCAAGTTTAAGAATTCTTTGCTTGGCCGTTAGATCTTGTAGATTTTTCTCCTATATATTTTTCTTAAGAAGTTTTATAGTTTTCTGTTTTATACTTAAGAATATGATCCATTTTGAGTTAATTTTTGTATAAGATGTGAGGTTTAGATTCACTTTGTTTTGCCTGAGAATGTCCAATTACTCCAGCAATGTTCATTGAAAAGGATATTCTTTTTCTACTGAATTGGTTTGGCACCTCTGTCTGAAATCACCTGGGCATATTTGTGTGTCTATTTCTGTAATACTCATTGTACTTCCAAATTAATACTAATTTACTAATTAATTCACTATACTTTCTTGATAACTATAGCTATATAGTAAGCCTTCAAATCAGGTTAAGTAATTTTTTTTCACTTTTTTCTTCTGTCAGGATTGTTTTAGATATTTTAGGACCTATGCCTAGCCACATACATTTTATTAATAAACTTATTGAGAGAGATCCAAGATGGCCGATTAGCAGCAGCTCAGGATTGTAGCTCCCAGTGAGAGTGCAGAGAGTGAGTGGACGCCACAATTTCAGACGAATTTCTGTTGCCCACAAACTGGGAGATTCCTGGCAAAGGAGCCACACGGGCCACCAGCGTGAATCTTTTGGCCAGCGTGGCTGTTTTGCCGGTGCTTCTCGGTGTGGAGTATATGGGACTGGGTGCCCTTTTAGTCGGGCTTGGCTGGTCCCATCCCCACAAGAACAGCAATTGGAAGCACTGAGGACTGAGAGTTTCACAGCAAGCAGAGCTGAACCTGGGAAGGCCTAGCTCTGTGGGGAAGGAGCGTCCATGGAAGGAAAACCAAGAAACAGAAAAAACTTCATCAGCAACAAGCCAGACGTCCACTCAGAGACCCAATCTGAAAGTCGGCAATTACAAAGACGACAGATGGATAAATCCACAAAAATGGGAAGAAACCAGTGCAAAAAGGCTCAGAACACCCGAAATCAGAATGCCTCTCTTCCTACAGGGGATCACAGCTCCTCATTAGCAAGAGAACAAGGCCTGACGGAGAATGAATGTGATGATCTCACAGAATCAGGCTTCAGAAGGTGGATAATAAGAAACTTCTGTGAGCTAAAAGAACATGTTCTAACCCAATGCAAAGAAACTAAGAACCCTGAAGGAAGATTTAACGAAATGCTAACGAGAATGGACAACTTAG
>CAUYQU010026421.1:0-70073 GCA_963574635.1 Cheracebus regulus
GTGGGGCTCCTCCACTGGGAATGTCCTGGTCCGTGGGCAGCAAAAATTTATCGGTAAGTGTGGCGTCCACTGGCTCTCTGCGCTTTTACTGGGAGCTGCAATCCTGAGCTGCTAGTGATCGGCCATCTTGGATCTCTCTCCCGTGTACTTCTTAAGGATCAGTGATCTTGAGACTCAGTTTCAAGAAGATACTGAGAAGGGAAAGAAAATTACTGTACTGAAAATAAGCATTTTGGAATCATGACTTTGGAGAAATAAATGGGTTCAGTTCTCCCCTTGGAGTCTGGAAGAAACCTGGCATTGGGCCTCCACGGAAGAGGAAGTGTGAAGAGTTCTATCCATCCCTTCCTTGATTTTCTCATCCAGAATCTCAGCCAGAGTTCCAGCCAAAGATTCTCAAACTTAAAAGCGTATAAGGATCACTGGAGAAACATGTTAGAAGGGATACCTATTTTTAGGCCACCCTCCCAGAGATTCTGATTTAGTGGATCTGGGATAAGACCCAGGAATCTGTGTTTTCAACAAAAATCCCAGAGTATTGTGGGGTTTTCCAAACATATTTCAAAGGTTGTTGGGCCAAGCACGGTGGCTCATACCTGTAATCCCAGCACTTTGCGAGGCCAAGGCCAGCTGATCACTTGAGCCCTGGAGTTTGAGCCTAGCCTAGAAAACATGGTGAAACCTCATCTCTCCAAAAATACAAAAATTAAGAGCTGCGATTGTGCCAGTCTACTCCAGCCTGCATGACAGAGCAAAATACTATCTCAAAGAAGAAAGGGGAGTTTTATTTTCAGGTATTATTCATATCCTCAGAGAGTCTTCATTTATAAGAAGGGTTTATAGTGGCATCTTGTCATGTTGGTCAGGCCCACCAACATTTAAAAAAGGGGGAAGGAGGCTAGGTACAGTGGCTCAAAACAGCAATCCCAGCACTTTGGGAGGCTGGGGCAGGTGGATGGATCACTTGAAGCCAGGAGTTCAAGCCCAGCCTGACCAATATGGCAAACCCCCTTATCTACATAAAAGTATAAAAAGTAGCCAAGTATGGTGGCACATGCCTGTAATCCTAGCTACTTGGTTGGCTGAGGTACGAGAATCACTTGAACCTGGGAAGCAGACTTTTCAGTGAGCTGAGATTGCGCCACTACACTCCAGCCTGGGTGACACAGACTCTGTCTCAAAAAAAAAAAAAAAAGTAAAGAAAAAGAAGAGAAGAGGGAGCAAAGCTAGAGGCAGACAGAAAATAGTAATGAATAAAAGAGGAAAGAAAAAATTGTGGGGAACAAGAGACAGAATATAGAATAAGAAGAGTAGGATGGAAGAGAGAGGGAAAAGGAATGAGAGAGGGGAAGGGGGTGGGAGCATGGAGAGGAAAGAGAAACCAAAGCCCAGCTTTCTCCCAGGTCTTCCAAGACCTCCACCGCCTCCCTCACAAGCCCAGCTTCCCTGGTGTAAGCTAAAGGTTTCATCTGCAGAAGCAGCATGAAGAAAGAGAAAAGGAGAAGGGAAGAAATATGTTGTAGGACCAGAAATAACACAAACTGAAGTCTGCTCTTTCACTGCTATTGCTTGGTGGGTGTGGAAAGGAGTTCCGGCCCCATCCCCACCCTTCCCTAACAGCAGCAGAGAAATATGGAAATGAGATTGCCCTTTGGGAGTAAATAACAGTAAAATATCTGAGCAGAGATACACAAAGCCACATAAAGAGACAGAAAGGCAGAAATTCTCCAGGGCCAGGACCCAACTCCAATGTGATGGCCGCTATTAACATATCTGAAGCTTGGAAAAATCTACCCAAAGAGGGCTGGGCTCTCTAAAAAAAAGCTTAGAAATGAAGTTTCTGAAAATTGCTGTCCCTCCCTGGCTCTCTGCTATCACTCCTTGTGCTCCTTTGCCCAGGGCCACACAGTCCCTTATTCTTGAAACACACACACACACACACACACACACACACACACACGCACGCACACACACACTCTACACATCCCAGCCTGCTTCTCTTGCTCAGAAGACAAGCCAGATCCTAATTTCCCCAGCATTGTGGCAAAAACTAGGGTTTTCATTTGTAGGTGATGGCGTCTTCTATTGTATAAAAATGGTTCTCCAGTGTTGATTAAAAGTAGCTTAGGGCTAGGCATGGTGGCTCATGCCTGTAATCCCAGCACTTTGGGAGGCCGAGGCGGGCAAACCATGAGGTCAGGAGTTCGAGACCAGCCTGGCCAACATAGTGAAACCCCTATCTCTACTAAAACACAAAAAAATTGGCTGAGTGTTGTGGTGGGTGCCTGTAATCCCAGCTACTGTGGAGGCTGAGGCAGGAGAATCGCTTGAATCCAAAAGACCGAGATTGCTGTGAGCTGAGATTGTGCCATCACTCCAGCCCGGGCAACAGTTCGAGACTCCAACTCAAAATAAAGTAGCTTAGGTTGACATATATCCCTGGGGAATCTTGAGCTTCAGAAAAAAAATGCACAGGAACGACCTGACCACAGGTTCTTGGGTTTTTTTGTGAGCAAAGGGGCTGGCCAAGGAAGACTGTCAAGAATAGCCTGTTTCTTTCTCAGAACAAACCCCATCACGAGTCTTCATTCTTTTGAAAACTAAAAATAAATTCAGAATTAATCACAACAGAAAAGGAACAGTTTCTTCAATGACTATAATTAGTTCTCCGTTTATTAATGAAGACTCCAATGATTAGGCTTCTCCGAGTCCCAACTGTTTTGCTTGCTAATTGCACAGCTAAGACAAGGGGTTTCACCTCTTTAAATCTCAATTTCCTCATCTGCGGGACAGGGATGGTGGGACCTGTTTCAAGAGGCCATGGAAAAGATTGCGGAAGCAATCTGGGGGAGGCGGTTGGCGGAGAATCCAGCTGTGGGGAATGTACAGAGTGCCTTGTGCAGAGAACTGGCTTCAGACCAGAAGAAACTTCACTTGATATATTGAGAAGCCAGCGTGTTCTATGGAAACTTCCAGGCCTGGTATCATAGGGAGTAGGAAGGGAGAGGGAATGCTTATTTACACTCTAGACTAATAAAAATTCCTTCCAGAGGCTTTGGGTACAACCTGGGTGAGGAAATAGAACACACGTTTTCATTCCTCTGGACTTCCCCAACAGGATCTCCCTGTCAGACGAAGGAGGATTTCCCAAACCCTTCCCACGGTCACCTGAAGGTCAGAGGCAGAGGAGCAGGACCTGTGGGGCAGCCTGGACACTGGGCAGAAAGGGCTTTATGAGAACCATCTTGAAAATGAAAGGGCACATGGCTGGAGCCTCTGTAGGTAGTCAGAGTTAAAATAATAAGACAGGGAAGCCCTGCATTCCCAGAGGCCAATATCCAGCTGCTTCAAGAATCCAGAATTCGGCCGGGTGCAGTGGCTCATGCCTGTAATCCTGCACTTTGGGAGGCCAAGGCGGGCAGATCACCTGAGGTCAGGAGTTCAAGACCAGCCACCAACATGGTGAAACCTCATCTCTATTAAAAATACAAAAATTAGCTGGACGTGGTGGCATGCGCTTGCAGTCCCAGCTGCTTGGGAGGCTGAGGCAGGAGAATCACTTGGACCCAGGAGGCAGAGGTTGCAGTGAGCCAAGATCAAGCCATTGCACTCTAGCCTGAGGGACAAAGCGAGATTCCATCTGGAATAAAAAAAAAAGGATCCAGAATTCAGTGATGACTGAGCAAAAGGATTTTTGAACAAACAAGGTGAAAAGTGTGTACCGTGTTGTCCATTGTTGATGTTCCAGTAGAAATGGGGGTTCATGACACTATCTTCTCTACTTGTTTATAGGTTTGAAATTTTTCATAATAATAATAATAATAAAAAGCCAAGCCAAGCATGGTGCTTCATGCCTGTAATCCCAACACTTTGGGAGGCTGAGGCAGGCGGATCATGAGGTCAGGAGATTGAGACCATCCTGGCTAACACGGTGAAACCCCATCTCTACTATAAATACAAAAAATTAGCCAGGCATGGTGGGGTATGTGCCTATAGTCCCAGCTACTTAGGAGGCTGAGGCAGGAGAATCTCTTGAACCCAGGAGGTGGAGGTTGCAGTGAGCTGAAAATGCACCACTGCACTCCAGCCTGGGCGACAGAGTGAGACTCTGTCTCCAACAAACCAAAAAAAAATAGAATAAAGATTGGCTACTCCATAGGCAGGGCAGCAGCTTGGGCTGCTTGACTAAGGATACTTTTAGCTATTTCTGGATTATATGCTAAACAAAGGGTGGATAATTTATGAGTTTTCTGGGAAAGGGGTGGGCAATTGCCAGATCTGAGGGTTCCTCCCCTTTTTAGATCATATATGATGTTGCCATGCCATTTGTAACCTGTCATGGCGCTGGTGGGAGTGTTTCCTAGCATGCTAATGCATTATAATTAGTGTATAATGAGCAGGGAGGACCACCAGAGGTCACTTTCATCGCCAGCTTGGTTTTGGTGGGTTTTGGCCAGCTCCTTTACCACAGGCTGTTTTATCAGTAAGGAATTTATGACCTGTATCTTGTGGCAACCTCCTGAGACTCATCCTGTGACTTAGAATGCCTAAGCTCCTTGGATTGCAGCCCAGTAGGTCTCAGCCTTATTTTACCCAGCCCCTATTCAAGATGGAGTTGCTCTGGTTCAAACACCTCTGACAATAATAAATGGAAGAAGATCTCTTGACAGCAGGAAGGAGCACCACCTAACAACAGATTGATACTGGCAATGAGGGGTGGGGATAGGATCAGAGAGAATCATTTTTAAAGACTCAAGAAAATATGCTGGGCATGGTGGCGCAAGCCTGTAATCCTAGCACTTTGGGAGGCCAAGGTGGGAGGATCATCTGAGGTTGGGAGTTTGAAACCAGCCCGACCAACATGGAGAAACCCTGTCTCTCCTAAAAATACAAAATTATCTGGGCATGGTGGCGCATGCCTGTAATCTCAGCTACTAGGGAGGCTGAGGCAGGAGAATCACTGGAACCTGGGAGGCGGAGGTTGCAGTGAGCGGAGATCGAGCCATTACGCTCCAGCCTGGGCAACAAGAGTAAAACTCCGTGTCAAAGAAAAAAAAAAAAAGACTCAAGAAAATAAAAAGTATCTTAGCCAGAACTATTTAGCAACCATCAAGAGCCCCTTAAGATGTTGGTAATCAATATTCATTAAAAGACAGAGCACTACTCTTCAATATAAACATTATTCAAATATAAAGTACTATAAGAATGACAATGACCCTGAATCATTCCATTTTAAAAGTCAAGACAGTGTGTAATACTTTCTTGAATAATCTTCATCCGTAGTGGTTAAAGTATTTCAGGTTATTTCAAGTATTTGTAAGTGTTAAAAGACACAACCACAACAAATTTGGCTTAAAGATCTTAACTGGTTTTTATTTGTGATTCTAGAATTGGGCGATACTTCCTTCTATAAAACATAATGAGTGTTCCCATGAGCTGAACAGAGGAGATTGGTTTTTATATTCAGAAAAGGGCTGGGGAAAGCAGAAAAAAAATGTGGACTGCTAGTTCAAAGTTAAAAGGCCGGGCACAGTGGCTCACCACCTGTAATCCCAGCACTTTGGGAGCCTGAGGCAGGTGGATCACTTGAGGCCAAGAGTTCGAGACCAGCCTGGCCAACATGGAGAAAACCCATCTCTACTAAAAAATACAAAAATTAGCTGGGTGTGGTGGCACATGCCTGTAATCCCAGCTGCTTGGGAGGCTGAGGCAGGAGAATCGCTTGAACTTGGGAGATGGAGGTTGCAGTGAGCCGAGATCTTGCCACTGCACTCCAACCTGGGCAATAGAGGGATGCTCCATCTAAAAAAAAAAGAAAGAAAGAAAGAAAAAAAGGTTAAAGGTTAGGCCAGGTGCAGTGACTCCCACCTTTAACCCCTAGCACTTTGGGAGGATCATTTGAAGCGTAGAGTTCCAGACTAGCCTGGGCAACATAGCAAGACCCCGTCTCTACAGATTTTCTTTTGAATTAGTTGGGTGTGGTAGTGAACACCTGTGGTCCCAGCTGCTAAGGAGACTAAGGCAGAAGGATCGCTTGAGCCCAAGAGTGCAAGGTTGCAATGAGCCCTGATGGAGTTACTGCATTCCAGCCTGGGCAACAGAGTGAGGCCCTGTCTCCAAAAAAATAAATAAAGGTTAAAGCTTGTTTATTATGCGATCTAAAACTAGCCTGTTTGGGGATTTGGCTATTATCTCTCTCTCTCCTGGTTTCTCAAAAGGTCAGATAAACAACTTAACTTCTGTTTGGTAGCATGGAACTTTAGCATGAGTGACTCCATTTTGGTTTGGTTTGTTGGGTCTGGTACAGGAGCTAGCGCAAACCAATGGCTTCGTATAAATTTGAGCATATCAGGTGCTTCTTCCTGGCCTCCTCACTCACTGCAGTCACCCCAACAATCTCAGCACTTTTTTTTTTTTTTTGAGACGGAGTCTTGTTCTGTCGCCAGGCCAGAGTGCAGTGGTGCAATCTCAGCTCACTGCAACCTCCACCTCTGGGGTTCAAGCAATTCTCCTGCCTCAGCCTCCTGAGTAGCTGGGACTACAGGTGCATGCCACCACACCTGGCTAATTTTTGTATTTTTAGTAGAGACAGGGTTTCACCATGTTGGCCAAGATGGTCTCAATCTCTTGACCTTGTGATCTACCCGCCTCGGCCTCCAAAAGTGCTGGGATTACAGGAGTGAGCCACTGTGCTTGGCCTTTGGCATATATATTTTAAGGCACCCACTAAAAGAATAACCTTAACTTGTGAGCAACCATGTGCCCTGGACAGAACTCCGGGAGTTAGGGGTAAACTGGGGACAGAAATAATTCTGAAGAAAAGCTGCTACTGGGGAAATTATTGCTAGTCATTGCTGGTCAGGTATTACTAACATAAGTAAAAGGAACAGTTTTGATTCTTGGGCAAATTTATTTGTGTAGAACAACTCATTTTCTGACTGAAATGAAATGAGATGGCTGTTAATATTCGTCACCTGGGGGAAAAGGTTGGGCGTAGAGTCAGGGGTAAGAGGAGAATTAACTTTTCCTTATAAATCTTGACATTGTTTCATTAGCTACAACGAGTTTATATTACTTTTGCAATCTAAAAAAGATTGAAAGGGAAATTAATTATTCATAAGTACAGAAATAATGAGCATAGATTTTTTGTACCTGTGGCCCTTCACCAGGTTAGTTAGGAGACCAGGATACTATAGTCTATGCTGAGTTCCAGCATCCACCTACCCTCTCTTTATGGGATCTGAACCTACTGGCCTCCTGGTATTCCTGTGGGGTGACTTGTAACCTTGAACTCTGACCCTTGGCTTTAGTGAAAATCTTATAGAAGCCATTGTCCTACAGGAACAACTGTCTCCTAGTGAGTTAGTATTAGATTTAACCATGCAAAAATATCAATCTCAGATCATTTTTGGTCTATATGCATAGTTTAACTTATTACTTTTTTTTTTTTTTTTTTTTTGAGACAGAGTCTCGCTCTGTCGTGCAGACTGGAGTGCAGTGGCAAGATCTTGGCTCACTACAACCTCCACCACCCAGGTTTAAGCAATTCTCCTGCCTCAGCTTCCTGAGTAGCTGGGATTACAGGCACCCACCACCATGTCTGGCTATCTTTTGTATTTTTAGTAGAGACGGGGTTTCGCCATGTTGGTCAGGCTGATCTCAAACTCCTGACCCAAAGTTCTAGGATTACAGGCATGAGCCACCACACGGCCTAACTTAATTGTTTCAATGCAACACCCCCATCCACAGTGAACCCCAATGGATAAAGCGAGGCCTATGGAAGCCTCCAGTTCACCCCATTCCTGCTACATTCCTTACTGACACCCACTCGACAAAGCTTTGCTTTATGTTATGCTGGATGAGTGACATGCACTGCCAGCAGCTCCCCAGAATTTCTGAAAGCTTGTGAAACATTTAGATACCTGGGACCAACTCAGGAGATTTTGAAATGAGGAGGTCTGGGTGTCTGCATTCTTTTCTGAAGTTTCCCAGGTGATTTTTATACACAGATCCGGCCCAGAACCTTAGTGTAGTGCAATGCCTCCCACACTTTGCTGCATGTTAGGATCACCTGGCGATTTCAGAATGTCTGGGAGTGAGAGCCAGGCATCCAGATATTTTTATTTTTTTCTGACAGGCTGGAGTGCAATGGTGCCATCTTGGCTCACCGCAACCTCCACCTCCCAGGTTCAAGGGATTCTCCTGCCTCAGCCTCCGGAGTAGCTGGGGTTACAGGCATGTGCCTCCACGTCCGGCTAATTTTTTTGTATTTTTAGTAGAGACAGGGTTTCTCCATGTTGGTCAAGCTGGTCTCAAACTCCCGACCTCAGGTGATCTGCCTGCCTCAGCTTCCCAAAGTGCTGGATTACAGGCATGAGCCACCGTGCCTGGCCCACATTTTTATTTTTAGTTTTTTAGTTTTTTTTTATGAGAGTCTTGCTCTGTCATCCAGGCTGGAGTGCAGTTACATGATCTCGGCTCACTGCAACCTTAGTCTCCCTGATTCAATCAATTCTCATGCCTCAGCTTCCCAGGTAGCTGAAACCACAGGCCCCCGCCATCTTGCCAGGATAATTTTTGTGTTTTTAGTAGTGTTGGGGTTTTGCCATATTGGCCAGACTGGTCTGGAACTCCTGACCTCAAGTGATCTGCCCGCCTCGACCTCCCAAAGTGGTGGGATTACAGGCATGAGCCACCGCGCCCGAGCACATCCACATTTATAAAAGATCCCCAGTTATGCCAATGTGTGGCCAAGTTTGGGAACCACTGGCATAGTGAATGACAGAGTTTGTTGACCTTCATTTCCAGAGACAGGGTCACCCAGGACTGACCACATCATCAGGGAGCAGGAATAGCACAGGAGGGCAAAGAAGTGCCCACGTGGATGACTCTGGTTATTTCCTGGGTCAAGCTGACCTGTTCTCTAGGGCTGGGCTTGCAGACTTGGCCCACCTGGCTGTCTGCCTCCTGAGATGGAACACCTGCTGGGCCTCGCTGTCCCAGGCCCCACTGTTTCTTGGGCAGCCCCGCCTTCCAGTGCCCACTCCGTGAGGGAGACATGCTTGGGAGCTGCTTCCCTGCCTGGGAGTGCAGCCCAGGACCCACCAGGGAGCACGTTGCCATGACAATGGTGGCAGACTGCTCCCCAGCCCCGTTCTGCCACTGCAAAAGCCCCGTGGAAAATCAGAACTCACAGAGCTCCACTGACTGCCTGGACTTCTCCACAGGAAAGGGATGTGGGAGATTTTTCCCCTCTGTGCCGTTTGCAAAGCTGGAACAAACCAGGGAACAACAGCCTCAAAACAAAAACAGAATTTTCCCGGTTTATTGAGATACATAAAGAAATGTATTTTCTTTTACTTGTTTTTGAGATGGAGTCTCGCTCTGTTGCCCAGACTGGAGTGCAGTGGTTCGATCTCAGCTCGCTGCAACCTCTGCCCCGCTGGGTTCAAGCAATTCTCCTGCCTCAGCCTCCAGAGTAGCTGGGATTATAGGAGCTCACCATGCTGGTTAATTTTTTGTATTTTTAGTAGAGACAGGTTTTGCCGTGTTGGCCAGGCTGATCTCGAACTCCTGACCTCAGGTGATCTGGCCACCTCAGCCTCCCAAAGTGCTGGGATTACAGGCATGAGCCACAGCACCGGGCCAGAAACCTATTTTCTTATCACAAGGATTATCCACTGCAATTGTTGTCATGATGTTTGTCAACAGAAAAATGTGGAATGTATGAAGGAGAAAGAGCCATTTCTCTTCAGGTGGAGAAGAGGCAGGAACAGGGATAAAGGAGAGGAAGCACAGCCGAGGAATTAAAGGGCAATTTCTAGAAAAGTGCCATCGAGTAAAGAAGATGAGACCGAGGGCTGCCCAGAGCAGGGCTGAGTAGCCTACTAAAGAAATCAGGGAGGAGCCCTGGCAGAGAATTTGCCCAGGAGGAGGAAATAGATCCGAGGAAGGGAAGACTGATAAAGAGTGCACTACTTTTCTATTGCAGATGATTTCAAAACATGGTGGCTTAAAACAATAATAACTACTGCTTTTTTAAAAAAAAATTGGTGCTATTTTTGTTTATATTGATTTTAATTACTTCATTAGATTTTAGAGGCAGAGTCTCACTACATTGCCCAAGCTGGTCTTGAACTCCTGGACTCAAATGATCTTCCCACTTCAGCCTCCCCAATAGCTGGGACTATAGGCACACACCACTATGCCTGGTTACATTTTTTATCTTGTATGTTCTGTGGGTCTGCTGAGTCAACAGTAGCTGAGCTGGGTACTTCTGGCTTGAGGTCTCTGGGGGTTCCAGTCAGCAGGTCAGTCAGGGCTGCAATCATCTGAAGGCTTGACTGGGGCTGTAGGAGCTATTTCCAAGATGACACACACACAGCTGGTGAGCTAGTCATGGCTGTTGGCAGGAGGTCTCAGTTCCTCAACATGTATAGCACTCCATAGAGCTGCTTGAGTGTCCTTATGACATGGCAGCTGGCTGCCCTCAGAGAGAGTGATCCCAGAGCCAGTAAGGCAGAGCTACAATAGCTTTTATGACTCAGCCTCAGAAGTTAAACATCTTATTTCTACAACATACTGGAACCACGTGTCAGCCCTACACAGGGCTAAGAGGGAATACATAAGGGTATAAATACCAGAGTAACATGAGGGTCATTTTGGAGGCTGGCTACTTAAAGGAGAAAATTCTTTCTCAGTCACTGCCAAGTATAGTTATGCAGGTTATTCCCTATACAAGGAAACCCAGCAGATGGGGCAAGGAGGGGACTGCAACCCGGGCTGAACTTGATGTCTGGCCATGTGCCCAGCCAAAGCATGTAGGTACACCTATTTATTTATTTATTTATTCATTCATTCATTCATTTTTGAGATGGAGTTTCGCTCTTGTTGCCCAGGCTGGAATTCAATGGTGCAATCTCAGCTCACTGCAACCTCTGCCTCACTGGTTAAAGTGATTTTCCTGCCTCAGCCTCCTGAGTAGCTGGGATTACAGGTGTGCACTACCATGCCCATCTAATTTTGTATTTTCATTAGAGACGGGGTTTACCATGTTGGTCAGGCTGGTCTCGAACTCCCGACCTCAGATGATCTGCTCATCTCAGCCTCCCAATGTGCTGGGATTACAGGTGTGAGCCACTGCGCCCAGCAGGTACACCTTTTTATAATGTGCCTCTCTAGAAGAGGTACATGCCCTGTTTCTACAAAGATGCAGTTTGTGCCTCAGCCCTACTTTTCCAGGATATTTTCAAATGCATGTAACAGAAAACCCAACTTTAAAAAAGAAGATATAATAATGTGTTGATTCATATAATTGAAGGGTGCAGGGGGATAGTGCTTCAGGTATGGCTGAATCTAGAGTCTCAAACAATGCTGTGAGTTCTCTCTTTGTCCTACCTCTGGTTTCCTCTGATTTGCTGTAACTCCATGTCGACTATAGTCCCCTAACGCTCTCTTATTACAATGGCACCCAGCTGCTCTAGTCCTGCTGACTCTCCAGTTCAGCCCAGATGTGAAGTTTCTTTCTTGAGGCATTTGGAATAAAAAGTTCTCAACCTAATTCTCTTTGACTCCTCCCTTGCACATTCACTGTGGCCAAGGAAATGAAATATGTGGATTGGCTTAGCCTATGATGTACAGCCACCCCTAGAAAATACATAGGGCTGCCTTAATTCTAACCCAACAATTTTGAAGATTTCCCCTAAAGGAATGTGTTGGATACTAGTAAAAAAAAAAAAAAAAAGGAAAGAAAGACAGGCAGAAAGAATGAAAGGAAGAAAGGAAGGAAGGGAGGAAGAAAAAGAAAGAAGAAAGAGAACGAAAGAAAAGAAAGAAAGAGAGGAAGGAAGGAAGAAAAGGAAGGGAAGAAAAGAAGTCTGGGCGCAGTGGCTCATGGCTATAATCCCAGCACTTTGGGAGGCCGAGACGGGTGGATCATGAGGTCAGGAGTTCGAGACCCGCCTGACCAACATGGTGAAACCCCATCTCTAAATAAATAAATAATAAAAGAATGAGAAAGAAAGAGAGAGAGAAAGGAAAGGAAGGAAGGAAGAAAAAGAAAGAAAGAAAGAAAGCGAGCCATGATCCTGGAAGGGCAAAACCACAGTGGTTTACCACAGCCCCAAGTCAGCATTCAGCTGACACTGGAGAGAGAAGGTGCATCCTTGCTTGCTTTGACTGTCCCCTCCAAAACATATGTTTACATTTAATTGTCAGTGTAATGGTATTGGAAGGTTGGCCCTTTAATAGGTGATTAACTAATGAATTAATCCTACCATCATGCCAGTGGATTAGTTATGGGCTTGTTATCTTGGGAGTGGGTTCCTAATAAAAGGATACAGGTTGGCTTCCGTTTTTCTGTCTGTCTTGCTCATGTTGCATGCCCTTCTGCCATGTTATAATGCAGCATGAAGGCACTTGCCAGGTGCCAGTGCCATGCTCTTGGACTTGCCAGCCTCCAGAACCATGAACCAAATAAACTTCTATTGTTTATAAATTGTAGAGTCTGTGGCGTTTTCTTATGGCAGCAGGAAACAAACTAAGTCCGTGCTAGAATCTTGGGGTGAATGTTGGCCATCAGAAGATGGGCCAGAGCAGTGCCTAGGTACAGAAGAAAAGGACACCTATGACTGTTGTGTTAGGTGTAGTCAGAAGCCTTGGATTGTCCCAGGCTTGGTGGGTGAGGCCCCATATCAAAGGCTTGTGATCCAAGCTATCAACCTTTTAGGATTAAAAAGTAGAATTTTGTTTTCAAGTTACTTTTCTCAACAGTAGAAGTAATGTATACATTAAAGGAGAGAATCTAGTTATTTATCTTTCATTCACTCATTCATTCTTTTTAAAAGGCCCCTTGCCCCTCTGTTACCCAGGCTGGAATACAGGGGTACAACCGTAACTCACTGCAACCTCAAATTCCTGGGCTCGAGTGAGCCTCCTGCCTTAGTTCCCAAGTAGCTAGGACTAAGGCATGGCCACACCTGACTAATTATTTTATTTTATTTTTGTATGGACAGGGTCTCACTATGTTGCCCAGGCTGGTCTTGAACTCCGGGGCTCAAGTGATCCTCCCGCCTCAGCCTCCCAAAGTGCTGGGATTACAGGTATGCACCACCAGAGCTGGCCATCATTTATCAGTCTCTAAATACGTCTGGAGCACTTCCCACAAGCCAAAATGTCTTGCTATGAAACAATGTTTTTTTAAAGAAAAAAAAATGGGGAAATGGCCAGGCATGGTGGCTCACGTGTGTAATCTAGCACTTTGGGAGGCCAAGGCGGGCAGATCACCTGAGGTCAGGAATTCCAGACCAGCTTGGCCAACATGGTGAAACCCCATCTTTACTAAAAATTCAAAAATTAGCTGGGCATGGTGGTGGGCGCCCATAATTCTAGCTACTCAGGCTGAGGCAGGATTGCTTGAACCCAGGAGACAGAGGTTGTAGTGAGCTGAGATTGCACCACTGCACTGCAGCCTGGGCGACCGAAGGAGACTCCATTTAAAAAAAAAAAAAAGGCGGGGTCAGGGGAAATGTAAGTACAAATCCAGGACTGGCTCCTTTTAGATTTCACTCTCAGTAACCACAGCTTATCCATATCTACTTCCAGGTTTAAGCTCCCAGTCAGTACTAGTCTGACTCTTTTTGGAGCTGAAGGTCTCCCTGACTGTGCCTGTTTTATCAGTTCCAATTCTTTGGGTGAAAGTTGCTTTGTCCATTCCTCTGCTTGAGTTGTGGGAAAGTATTTTACATCAGCACATTCATCTCCACTTGAGGGGCAAGGGGCCTTTTAAATTCTACTACTTCACCATTCTTCAGCATTAAAAATCTTTGCATCTCCCCTTGCACAGTAATTCCTGCTTTGCCTATGTATTTTTGCATCCTGAGGCAGAAAAGAGAGAAAAACACTGGGCACCTGCAATTCCGGTTCAGGCTGGGAAAAGAAGACTTCTATTAGCTAGATTCTGCCACCAGCCCCAGCTCCCTGCTAGCACACTTGATGGCTCCCTCCTTTCCCTGTAAGCATCCTTACCTGTATGGTATTAAGTCGATGCAAAAGTGACTGCTATTTTTGCCATTTAAAAGTAATAGGAACTTTATCAAGAAGGATTTAAGATTCTGCTCATTTCTGCATTTTAAAATCTGGTTCTGTGAAATTTTGCAGGAGAAATGGCTTCTATTTTTAAAGGGGCTGACTCTTTCTTTCTTCTGATCATTTTCAAGTGAAATTTGAATGAAACAGAGCAGTTTTGAAAGCTCAGCTGTGTGATAGATTCTTCCCGAGCTGTGTGGAGCTGGGTTCGTGTTTCACAGAAAGTTGGTCACTTCTATGGGTGATCTGATGGTTCATTCCATAATTATAGAGGACATAGAGATGTGTATTTAAAATGAGTTAAATTGGGCCGGGTGAGGTGGCTAACACCTGTAATCCCAGCACTTTGGGAGGCCATGGCGAGGAGATCACCTGAGGCAGGGAGTTTGAGACCAGCCTGACCAACATGGAGAAACCCTGTCTCTACTAAAAATACAAAATTAGCCAGGTGTGTAATCCCAGCTACTCAGGAGGCTGAGGCAGGAAAATCGCTTGAATCCATGAGGCGGAGGTTGCAGTGAGCCGAGATCACACCATTGCACTCCAGCCTGGGCAACAAGAGCAAAACTCTGTCTCAAAAAATAAATAATAAATAAATAAATAAAATATAAATAAATAAAATGAGTTAAATTGAATATTTATTTTATGTATATTAAACTTTTATAATTCATGAATATTACTACTAGTGAAAATAGCTATCTTAGGTCAGACTTGATTGAAAGAAACATGTTAGTAAACAAAAATGCTATTGGTACACAGATATAGCAGAAACTATGAAGATGGCTTTATTTATTTCCTGTGGCTTCTGTAATAAATTACTGCAAGATTGGTGGTTTAAAATAACACATATTTATTTTCCAACAGTTCTGGATGCCAGAACTTTTAAATCAGTTTCACCAGGCTGAAATTAAGGTGCTAACAGGTCTGTGTTCCTTCTGAAGGCTCTAAGGGGGAACCTCTCCCTTGTCTCTTCCAGCTTCTCTGGAGGCTGCCCACATTCTGTGGCTTGTGGCCCCATCACTCCAATCTTTCCCTCCATGGTGGTATCACTTCCTCTCCTTCTGTGTGTATACAAATCTCCCTCTGCTTCCCTGTTTTTTGTTTTCTGTACTTCTTTTGTGTGTGTGTGTTGAGACAGAGTCTCACTCTGTCACCCAGGCTGGAGTGCAGTGGCACAGTCTTGGCTCACTGTACTTTCTTCTTGGGTTCAAGCGATTCTTGTGCCTCAGCCACCTGAGTAGGTGGGATTATTACTTGTATTTTTTGTAGAGAGGTGGTTTTGCCATGTCGGCCAGGCAAGTCTCAAACTCTTGGCCTCAAGTGATCTGCCTACCTCAGCCTCCCAAAGTTCTGGGATTACAGGTGTGAGCTACCAAAACCGGCCTGCTTTCCTTTTATAAGGATACCTGTGATGGCATTTAGGACCACCTGAATAATCTGGGATAATCTCCCCATCTCAAGATCCTTAATGCAATCACACTTCCACAGTCTTTTCTCTTGTTTATTCTTTTCCCAAACAAGGTAACACATTCTCAGGTTCCAGGGGTTGGGACATGGGCATCTTTCAGGAGGGCACTATCCAGCCTACCACAGTGGCAGAGAAAGTTTGGAAAGTACAGAGCGGGTGAAGAAATAAGATGGTGTTGCCAGAATCCACATTCCAAAGGTCTCCAGCAATTGTCAGAGAAAAGAGTTGCAGAGAGCAACTCTCTGCTTCTGCCTCCAGCTCGCTGAAGACATGGGAGGGGTGGGGTGTGCAGAGGAAAGGACCACACACTCCAGACTCCTGTTGTCCTTGAAGAATAAACACTTGCAGGAGTGACCCTGGATGTGTTTACCATCACCTTAGAATCTTGGACATAATCTGATTCACTGGTGCATAAATTGGTGACACACAGCCATATTAGAAAACACAAATTTTGGCCCAGCGAGGTGACTCATGCCTATAATCCCAGCACTTTGGGAGGCTGAGGGGGGCAGATCACGAGGTCAGGAGTTGAGACCAGCCTGACCAACGTGGTGAAACCCTGTCTCTACTAAAAATACAAGAATTAGCCGAGTGCGATGGTGCGTGTTTGTAGTCCTAGCTACTCAGGAGGCTGAGGGAGGATAATCACTTGAATCCAGGAGGTGGAGGTTGCAGTGAGCAGATATCATGCCATTGCACTCCAGCCTGGGTGACAGAGTGTGACTCCATCTCAAAAAAAAAAAGAAAGGAAAAAGATAGGCCAGGCACAGTGGCTCATGCCTATAATCCCAGAACTTTGGGAGGCTAAGGTAGGCAGATCACAAAGTTAGGAGTTCAAGACCAGCCTGACCAACGTGGTAAAACCCCGTCTCTAAAAAAAAAAAAAAGAAAGAAAAGAAAAAAGAAAGAAAAAAGAGAAAATGCAAATTTTAAATTGCCCCAGGTTCAAGTGAACATTGTTTTTCTCCAGACGGATCACTGCCTTCAGCCCCATTTTAGATTCACACTGTATTTATTTAAATTGCTTTTGAAATGTTAATCACTGAATGTTAAAAAACAAAGTAATTATTCTTGATTTTCCTTTTGGGTTCCATTTATTAAAGGGAACTGATATTATTCATGATTACATGAGAAAACATGAGATCTATAAGTAGGTTAATGTGCTTTTCTCATGAAATTAATGAAAGCATTTTCTTATTGTATAATCAGTAAATTAGAAACAGGATGATCGCATTTCAGGGAAAGGTGCTGTAACAACTTTCTCGCTGGATCTGATTAGTGCATTCACAGCGAGTGCTTTCTCTCGGAAGACTTTATGGGGGAAGGGCTTATCAACTGAACTCATGTACTTCAGCAAGTTGCGTTAAAGTGTGCAAATGAAGTGAGTGGGAGGGAGAAACTAAATCTCATATCATGATCAGCTTTGATGAGACCTGAGCCTGCTCCCCACCCCCACATGCACCGCCCACCCTCCACACATCTGCACAGGCCTGTTGTTGCTCTGACTTCATGGCACCAGTGAGTGATGTCTCTTTTGGCTAAGCAGACAAGAGCAGACCAAAGGAACCAGAGAGTTCCGGGAGACACGCATGCCAGTCTGCAGCTGGTGAGGAGAGGAAGGCAAGGGGCAGCTAGCTCTTTCTCAGAGTAATGTCCAGCGAACCTTCGCAGGGAAGCTAGTTGAAAGTGCCCCAGAGGTGTGGCCTCACAACCTTTCTTTCACATGCTCCTTCTATGCCTGGTTCTGATCCACAACAAAGGAGCCCATCATTTTTGCTTCTGGCTTCTGCTTCTACTGATCTTTGATTCAAATCCCAGCGTACAGTCTTTTTGGCTAAATGGGGTCCTTTTAAATAAAAGATGCATTGTTAAAGAGAAGCTGGGAGGGTTTCATTTCTGAAATGGGGTCTTTAGTCAAACACAGAGGAGACCTCCTCAAGGAGAAAGGACAAAGCTATTAGTGGTCAGGCCCACAGGCTGGGGGGAGAGAGAGAGAGAGAGAGAGAGAGAGAGAGAGAGAGAGAGAGAGAGACAAAGATTCTAATCCACGTGGGTGAGAGCCAGGAGGGGAGGGAAACCTTGCTGGTTTTATTCACAAGAGTTTTCACGCCAGGCGTGGTGGCTCACGCCTATAATCCCAGCACTTTGGGAGGCCGAGGCAGATGGATCACAAGGTCAAGAGATTGAGATCATCCTGGCCAACATGGTGAAACCCTGTCTCTACTACAAAAATTAACTGGACGTGGCGGTGCATGCCTGTAATCCCAGCTACTTGGGAGGCTGAGGCAGGAGAATCACTTGAACCTGGGAGGTGGAGGTTGCAGTGAGTGGAGATCACTCCACTGCACTCCAGCCTGGTGACAGAAACAGAGTGAGACTCTGTCTCAAAAAAAAAAAAAAAAAAGCAAAACGAGTTTTCACTAGTTACTAATAGAAGCAATAAAAAAGCTTGTCAAGTCCAAAGGGGCATCAAACTCAGTGACTTTAAAGTTCCCTTCTAGTTCCATGAGTGTGACCCTCTGCTTTTATGGTTCACTGAGCATTCTCTCCTGGGCTGAGCTGTGGAGTAGACAGAACACAGGTTCCTGCATCACATAGCCCTGGGTTCAGATCAAATCCCGCCACTCACAGCGGTGCGGCCTTGGATTTGTCATTCTCCAAGTCTATTGTCCTTGTGTACAAAAATAGATACCACTTACCTCCTGAGAGCGTTAGTAACTATGAGACAGAGGATACTGGGCCATGTCTTAGCCCGTTCTAGTCACTGCAACAAAATGCCTTACTCGGAGCAATTTATAAACAAAAGATATATATATTTTTTGAGACTGAGTTTTGTTCTTGTCGTTCAGGCTGGAGTGCAGTGACGCTATCTCGGCTCACGGCAACCTCTGCCTCCCGGGTTCCAGTGATTCTCCTACCTCAGCCTCCCGAGTAGCTGAGCCTACAGGCGCTCGCAACCACCCCTGGCTAATTTTTTGTATTTTTAGTAGAGACGGGGTTTCGCCATGTTGGCCAGGCTGGTCTCGAACTCCTGACCTCAGGTGATCCGCCCACCTCTGCAGCCTAAAGTGCTGGGATTACAGGCGTGAGCCACTGTGCCTGGCCAACTAAAGATATTTCTTTCTCACATTTCGGAGGCTGGAAGTCCAAGATCAAAGTGCGAGTACACTCGGTATCTGGTGAGGGCCCATCCCTCAGAGATGGCACTTTCTGTGTGTCTTCATATGGTGAAAAGAGTGAACAAGCTCCTTCAAGCCTCTTTTATTAAGGCATCAACCTCATTCACCTCCTAATCACCTAATTACCTCCTGAAGGCCCCACCTCTTAATACCAACACATTGGGGATTAGATTTCAACACATGAATTTTGGAGAGGCACAAACATTCAGACCATAGCAGTCCTGGTTCCCAAGTCCCACTATTCTTATTCTTATTATTTTTTTTTTTGAGATGAAGTTTCACTCTTGTTGCCCAGGCTGGGGTGCAATGGTGCAATCTGGGCTCACTGCAACCTCCTCCTCCGGGCTCAAGCGATTATCCTGCCTCAGCCTCCTGAGTAGCTGGATTACAGGTATGTGCCATCACACCCAGCTTTTTGTATTTTTAGTAGTTGGTCAGGCTGGTCTTGAACTCCTGACCTTAGGTGATCTGTGTGCCTCAGCCTTCCAAAGTGCTGGGATTACAGGCATGAGCCCCTGTGCCCAGCTTTTTTATTTATTTATTTATATTTTTTAAGATGTAGCCTTGCTCTGTCGCCCAGGCTGGTGTGCAGTGGCATGATCTCGGCTCACTGCAACCTCTACCTCCTAGGTTCAAGCAATTCTCCTGCCTCAGCCTCCTGAGTGGCTGGGACTACAGGTGTGTGCCACCATGGCTGGCTAATTTTTGTATTTTCAGTAAAGATGGGGTTTCAACATGTTGGCCAGGCTGGTCTTGAATTCCTGACCTCAGGTGATCTGCTCACCTCTGCCTCCTGAAATGATAGGATTACAAGCTCGAGTCACTGCGCCCCCCTCCCAAGTCTCCCTATTCTTGATAAGTGGCCTGCCCTCCAAAGTTGGTTCAGGAAACAGATATTCAGTCCTCCCAGTGTGTGCACTGAAGCTTCTGATCATAACCCCAGCTTGGGCCTTCCTGCTCTCTTCCTCCCCTCCTGGGCCTCATCCTGTTCATGCTTGGCTATTTATTGCAGGTGGATGCTGCTCAGGTGTATCTGGATACCAAGGGTCTGAGAAGCAGGAATCCAACTAGAGGAGCCAGAACAATTCCAATACAGGGAGCTCCCAAGAGAAATCCCAAGGGAAGTCCAAAGAGACATTACCACATGGGCCTGAGAGTCTTGGGCCACTTTGCTTGTCACACCAGATGCACCTTCCCTTGGCCCTGCAGAGGGACTGAGTTCCTGGCTGTTGGCTCCTAGGGGTGGAGAATTGCTCAGGTGAGATCAGAGGGGAGGAAGCCTTGAGCTCCCCCTAGTGGTCGTGGCCGATCATGTAAACCATGATGAGGAGGGCAGCTGCAGGCCCCACCTCCCATCCCCACTCCACACAAGGCTCTCAGGACCTCATCATCAGACTTTGGAGTCCGCTTTCCAAATCTGGCACCACTCCTTTTCACAAAACCAGAAACCAGAAATTAGAGATTTGCTGCCTTTAATTTATTTGGCCGGCAATGTTAAAGAAAAACTTTACTTGCCAATATGTAAGCATTGAATTTGATGTAAAAATATCTCTTGCAAAATCAGAAGCTCTGGCAAAACTGAGCCTGTTTCCTGTATGGCAACAATGAGCTAGAGTAGTTTACTTATTTATTTATTTATACTTATTTATTTTTGAGACAGAGTCTTGCTCTGTTGCCCAGGCTGGAGTGCAGTGGCCCGATCTCAGCTCACTGTAATCTCAGCCTCCTGGGTTCAAGTGATTCTCTGGCCTCAGCTTGCTGAGTAGCTGGGACTACAGGCATGTGCCACCACACCTGGCTAATTTTTTATTTTTAGTAGAGATGGGGTTTCACCATGTTGGCCAGGCTGGTCTTAAACTCCTGACCTCAGGTGATCTGTCCGCCTCAGCCTCCCAAAGTGCTGGGATTACAGGCATGAGCCACTGTGCCTGGCCAAGCTAGAGAGGTTTATAAAGAAAGCACAGATCGGCTGGGCACGGTGGTTCACACCTGTAATCCCAGCACTTTGGAAGGCTGAGGTGGGCGGATCACGAGATCAGAAGATGTAAACCATCCTGGCTAACACGGTGAAACTCCGTCTCTACTGAAACTACAAAAAATTAGCTGGGCTTGTTAGTGAGCACCTGTAATCCCAGCTACTCTGGAGGCTGAGGTAGGAGAATTGGTTGAACCCGGGAGGCGGAGGTAGTGAGCCAAGATGGCACCACTGCACTGCACTCTGGCCTGGTAACAGAGCAAGACTCTGTCTCAAAACAAAAAAAAAAAAAAAAAAAAGAAAAGAAAAACAGAAAGCAAGCACAAATCCCTGCCCTTACAGCGCTTATGGTCTGATAGAGGAAGAGGACACTTGAAGAAAATTATAATGTATATGCAGGCTGGGGCAAGTCAGAGAACTTAGGGGAGGTCCCATCACGGAGGGCTTCTAGGCCATATTAAGGACATCAGCATACCAGCGCGGTGGCTCATGCCTGTAGTCCCAGCACTTGGGAGGCTGAGGTGGGTCGATCACTTGAGGTCAGGAGTTTCAGTCTGGCCAACATAGTGAAACCCCATCTGTACTAAAAATATGAAAAATTAGCTGGGTGTGGCGGTGGGCGCCTGTAATCCTAGCTACTTGAGAAGCTGAGGCAGGAGAATCACTTAAAGCCGGGAGGTGGAGGTTGCAGTGAGCCGAGATTGCACCATTGCACTCCAGCCTGGGCAACAAGAGCAAAATACTATCTCAAAAAAATAATTTAAAAAAAGGACATCAGCTTTTACTCCAAGTGGATAGAAGCCACTGCAGGGTTTTAAGGAAGCTAGGGACATGATCTTATTTACTGTGTAGCCGGTGGGGAAGCAGTCCCCAATCTTTTTGGCATCAGGAACCAGTTTCATGGAAGACAATCTTTCCATGGGGCAGGAAGATGTGGTGGGTGGGAGGACATGGTTTCGGGATGAAACTGTTCCATTTTAGGCCAGACGTGGTGGCTCATGCCTGTAATCCCAGCCCTTTGGGAAGCCGAGGCGGGTGGATCACTTGAGGTCAGAAGTTCAAGACTAGCCTGGCCAACATGGTAAAACCCCGTCTCTACTAAAAATACAAAAATTAGCGGGGCATGGTGGCACACACCTATAATCCCAGCTACTAGGGGGCTGAGGCAGGAGAAGCCATTGAACCTGGGAGGTGGAGGTTGCAGTGAGCTGAGATCAGGCCACTGCACTCTAGCCTGGGCAACAGAGTGAGACTTCGTGTAAAAAAAAAAAAGTGTATTAGAAACTGTTCCATTTCAGATCATCAGGCATTAGTTAGATGCCCATGAGGAGTATGCAATCTGGGTCCTTCCCATGCAAAGTTCGCACTCCTATGAGAATCTAACGCCCAGGCTGATCTGACTGGAGGTGGAGCTCAGGCAGTTAATACCAGTGATGAGGAATGGCTGTAAATACAGATGAAGCCTTGCTGGCTTCCCCACTGCCCACCTCCTGCTGTGCGGCCAGCCCCGGTTCCTAACAAGCCATGGACTGATACTGATGAGGGCCCCAGGGTTGGGGACCCCTGCAGTAGAGGGCAGGGGCAGAGGTGGGGAGGCCATTAAGAGGCTGTTGTTCTGATGCAAGTGAGAGATTAGGGTACCCTGGTCCAGGGTGCTATGAGTAGTGGAATTGAACCCCCTCTCGTATGGACAAAGCACCTTCTCTCTCATTTTTCCTCATCTCTGCTCTAACCCAGGCTGAGAGTCCCTGGTTGCAGCCCCATCAAGCTGTAGCCTGAGCCGTTGGAACGGATGGCTCTCCTTCAGCTTTACCTTGCTCCACCCAATTCCTCATGGTTAGTGTACGGTTCTGCAATCCCATGGGTGTCACTCACCAGGACCCAGAAGAATACCAGCCCTGCACCCATAACGTTTAGAAGACACAAGCAAATGCTAGAAGAGCTCATCGTCTTGTTAAAATGAATTGTCTCATTCAGTCCCGCTAGTGAGCCAGGCTCTCGAAGGTCAATAGGATTTTTTCCGTGCTATTATCTTTTCTTGGAATACTTCTTCCCTCCACCTGGGTAACCCTGTTCTTAGCCTAGATATGGCTATTTCCATAGATCCTTTCTTGGCCCGGAAGTTTTTGCTGAGGGTTGCCACTGTCAATCAGGAGACAATTCCAAATAGATCTCACACAGGTCTGGGACTAGGGTGCAAGCTTTCAGGAGCCAGGTTCTCTCAGGGTCGTTCAAGTGGAGGGGCTACTTGAGACTGTCTCCTTACATTCTGCACCCTAGGAGCCTTTTGCACCCCACCCTAGTCCTGGCCCTGGCTATGATCCAAGACATGCAGGAACATCAAGCTCAGGGGCTTTGTGCCCCCAGATCCTTTGCCAGTATGGTGCTAAGTTAAATTGTCCCTTGAGAGGCACTGGCATGGCATTTGGAAGAGAGAAGAACAGAAGAAGCCACCATTTTCCAGCAGCACTGAATCGGCTTGGCAGCAACCTTCATCATTCCTGAGTCACCTTCTGAGCTCACCCGCTTCACCAGTGCCACCAGCTGCTGAGGATGTCATGAGACCCTTCCTCGGGATGCCCATGCTCTGTCATTTCTTGAAACAGCCCTCCTGACTGCCATGTTCCAAGCCTCTATTTCCCTGTAATAGCTTTTCTGTCCCCTAAATACCCAAAATGACATTTACTTTCCAGGCTGACTGACAGCCCCCAATGAGAAAGGGGAGGCTTCCCATGCATCACGATTTCAGCAGCTTCACAAGCATAGGACGCCTGCCTGTCAGCCACCCCTGTGCACTCTAGCTATGCTCAGGCCTTCCTGGCCCTCCTTTAGTGCCCCTGCCTGGCACATAACTCATAACTCTTGATCTCCATCTTTAAGTGGGTTCCTCAGGAAAGCTGTCTCTGGGTCTGCCCAGTCCTCTCTGCAATCAGCTCCATGCCCTCCTAAGCACTTAACTTAGAACTCTATTTTTTTTTTTTTTTTTTTTGGAGATGGAGTCTCGTTCTGTCACCCAGGCTGGAATACAGTGGCATGATCTTGGCTCACTGCAACCTCTGCCTCCCAAGTTCAAGCGATTCTCCCGCCTCAGCCTCCTGAGTAGCTGGGATTACAGGCATGTGCCACCACAACAGGCTAATTTTTGTATTTTTAGTAGAGATGAAGTTTCACCATGTTGGCCAGTCTGGTCTTGAACTCTTGACCTCAGTTCATCCTCTGCCTCAGCCTCCCAAAGTGCTGGTATTACAGGTGTAAACCACCATGCCCAGCCAGAACTTCATGGTTTTTTCATTCATATGGTTTGTCTCTGATATGGTTTGGCTGTGTCCCCACCCAAATCTCACCTTGAATTGTAATAATCCTCATGTATCAAGGGCAGGGCCAGGTGTAGATAATTGAATCATCAAGGCAGTTTCCCCTACACTGTTCTCGTGGTAGTGAGTAAGTCTCACAAGATCTGATGGTTTTATAAATGGGAGTTCCCCTGCACAAGCTCTCCTTGCCTGCCACCGTGTGAGACCTGCCTTTGCTCCTCCTTGCCTTCTGCCATGATTGTGGGGCCTCCCCAGCCATCTGGAACTGTGAGTCCATTAAAACTCTTTCCTTTATAAATTACCCAGTCTCAGGTATGTGTTTATTCACAGCGTAAGAACAGACGAATCCAGTCCCGACGTACAATATTTCTTTGATTATCTGATCGTCGATGGCATCTCTTTCAGTAGGTGATATGAGGTGTCATGAGGACAGGCAGAATTGTCCACTATGGTGTCCCCTGTGCCCGACTCAGTACCTGGCACTAGTATGTGTTTAATGAGCAATTTGTAAAATGAATCAATAAATAATTTGCTGCATTGAATTGCATCAGGTTGTCAGCACTCATGGAGCACTTCTGGTAATGGTAGCTCAATGATAGGCACTATGGGAGAGGTAAAAAAAAAAATGAATAATCAATAAACAGACAGGACAGCTTAAGCCTTATTAAGGCACATATTCCAACATGGCCGCCAAGGGCGCTCCCATCCCAGGAGCTCTTGTTACAATGTAACCTTGACATTCCTCCCATCAAGAGGTGAAGTCAATGTCCCCTTCCTTTGAAATTAAGTGAGCTTTCGCACCTGTTTTGATGAATAAAGTATAGCAGAAAGGTCACAGCAAACAATGCAGCGGTCCCCAGACTCTGGAATACTCACTTCTGAAGTTTTCAGCCACGGAGGCAGTCTGGCTGCCCCTGAGTCTGCCATGCTGTGAGGAAGCTCAAACTCCCCTAAATAGGCCCTGAACCTACTTGAAGAAAGACGTCCTGCCAGCCAGCCACTGTCTGGTTGCCATTACATGAGACCGCTGGCCAGAACTGTCCAGACGAGACTGTCCCAAATTCCTGACCCACAGAAACAATGACAGACAGTAAAATGACTTTTGTTGCATTAAGCCACTGAATTTGGGGGTGATTTATTACATAGTAAGAAATAACTAGAATAGATTTGAATTTAAAGAATGTATAATCTAGTTGGAGGCCAGGCACAATGGCTCATGCTTATAATCCCAGTGCTTTGAGAGGCCAAGTTGGGAGGATCACTTAAGTCCAGAGCTCAAAACCATCCTGGTCAAAAGAGATAGACCCTGTCTCTATTTTTTAAGAAAATTGAGTTGGAAAGCTGAGAAGTGAGTGAATTTGACCAAGTTTATTGGATGGTGCCAGCAGTCTCAGGATGGCACGGGTCCAAACTGCAGGGTCCTATCTATGCAAATGTAGGAAATCCACTCACCCATCCATCCCCATCCTCCCTCTCCCATTCATCTCTATCCTTGCTCCCTTACCTCTGCCTCTAATCTTGCCTTGGCCCTTCAAATCCTTGGTTCCCATCATATGTCTGCAATTCACTGCAGGGCTGACGCGTTCTCAAACTCTCAACCTGATAGAGCCTTAAATTAACAAGCTACCTGGTCTCCCCAGCTTCACTTTGGATATACTACAGAGTGGAGTCAAGGATGTTTAGACCACAAATCCCTGGTTCTGGCTCCTGGATCTTGGCAACAGTCGTCACATAAATTTTCTAACAAGAGACACATCCGCATAATTAAACCTAAGATATCACAGACGCAGATACATGCAAAGAGGGCAGGGCTGGGAGAAGGGAACCATTCATCAAAACCTCATCATAAATTCAAGTTGAAGACTGAAAAGAAATAAAACATGGATACTTCCCAAAACCAGCAGCTGGACCTCTCACTGAAATCCTGAAATCACTGCAGCCCAACTCAACATCTGGGAGAGAATAAAAAATAATAAAGACTTAAAAAGAACAGACGCTGGGCAATTACCAGTTGAAGTGTGGATGGGGAATATAAATTCTCTGAGTGCCTAAAGACAGAAATATACATTGGCACATGGGTCTTAGGGCTGTGAATCTCATCCAGCTGTAGCCACCATTCTTTCTTCTTGTGACTAATATTTCGTTAGCAAATGCACTTTCTAAGCAATGAACATAATTATGTTCAGGTTTACGTGACCTAATTTAGAGTTTCTGAATTTTTATTTGTTCAACATCAGCAGTGAAGTAAAATGTTCAAAAGGATTTTAATGCTGGATAAAAGTACCAAAGAATATTGGGAAGAACATTCTATTTAGAATTGGAAGATCTGGGTTCAAGTCCTATCTAGTCCATGTATACATTGTGTGAGGCTGGGTGATATTGAATCCTCTAAATGTGTACAGAAATTTGGAATGGAGATAAAACCTACCTTACAGAGTTTCAGTGAAGATTATATTAGGTAATATAACTTCATAACTCCTGTCACATTGCTTTCAGCTTCTTCACCTGTGAAATGGGAACAATACTTGCATCACAGGGTTAGGTTGGAAGGATTCCTTAGCTTATGATACTAATTAAGATACTCTTGATTGCAACAGAAAGTGGGATTTATAGTTGCTTTCAAATAAAATGTATTGGCTAGGCAAGGTGGCTCACGCCTATAATACCAGTGCTTTGGGAGGCCAAGGTGGGCGGATCACCTGAGGTCAGGAGTTGGAGACCAGCCTAGCCAATATGGTGAAACCACGTCCCTAACAAAAAAAAGAAACAAAAAATAAAATAAAATAAAATTAGCCGGCTGTAGTGTCTCATGCCTGTAGCCCCAGATACACAGGAGGCTGAGGCACGAGAATCCCTTGAACTCAAGAGGTAGAGGTTGCAGTGAGCTGAGATTGTGCCAGTGTACTCCAGCCTGGGGAAGAGAGCGAGACTGTCTAAAAAACAAAATAGTAATAATAAAATAAAATGTATTGAGTTGCTCTAGCTAATGAGAAGGCAGAAGGTAAGTGATTCTAGCATAGGATCAATGATATCAGTGATGAGTAATATCAAGGCATTAAGTCTAAGTCTCTAATGAAATCCTGAGCAATAGAGCAAGATTCTCGTTCTCTCTCCCTCTTTCTCTTTCTTTTTTCTCTTTTATTCTACTTCTTTCTTTCTCTTAAAAAAAAATCCCCTCTCTCTTTCTCTTTCTTTCTCTCTTTTATTCTTAAAAAAAAAAAAAAAAAAATCTAAGTCTCTGCAATCCATGTGACTCCTCCCTCATGGTGGCAAGATGGCTGCATCAGCTCCAAGCATCAAGTCTTCACACCAGAGTAGCCAAAGCATGAAATCAGAAGTGTTTTTTTGTTTTGTTTTGTTTTTTCACACCTCTCTCTTATCAAGGAGGAGACATTTCTCAGACACCTCCCACACATTTTGTTACATCTCATTGGCCAGAACTGAACCATGGCTATCTTTTGCTGGGAAGGAGTGTGATGAAATAAATACTCAACATTTCCAAAAGCTAGCATGGAGAGCCACCTCTAGCAGCAGGGGAAAAGGGGGAGAAAAATGACTTTGGGGTGAGAAACACACTGGGTCTGCCCCTGTAATGGATGTGGAGTGTCTACCATGATGGACCCCACAGTCAATGGAAGTAACATTCATTGAGCACTCACTGTGTGCCAGGCACTGTTTCTAGTCCTTTAGGGCGATCACCTCATTTCATCCTCTCAACAATCCTTGAGAAAGTACTACTATTAGCCTTGTTTTATAGACAAGGAAATTGAGGCACAGAAAATCTAAACCACTTGCTCAAGGCTATGCAGCTAGTGAGTTGGCACAAAGATACCCACATCTGAGTCAAAGCAGGTTGTCGTCAAATGAGGTCAAAGGTGGATATTCATCTCACTACTCCGGTCTTGTTTGTTCTGATTCTCACTTTGAATCTAAGTGGATTGGAGTTTCTACCTGTCTATCTTAGTGATGAATATGTTTGTGAAACATTTCCATAAAGTCATGAGATCTCCTAAATTGTTCCAGAATTTATTTACACCTTCAAATTGTGGTGTTTGTTGTGGCGTGGAGGCCTCCAGGCTCAGGCTTACCTGGACCATGAGGTCAGTGACCTGGGCACATCCCAGGACTGATTTGTGCCCATCACTTTCCATGGAGTCTGAGAGATTTTCTCCAGAGAGGCAGGTGGTAAGCTGTGGTCACAACCAGAATTTATCTATGCCTTGGTTTGTTTGTTTGTTTGTTTAGATGGCGTCTCACTCTATCACCCAGGCTGGAGTACAGTGGCACCATCTTGGCTCACTGCAACCTTCATCTCCTGGAACCTTGCTCCAACTCTGTTCAAGCAATTCTCATGCCTCATCCTTCTGAGTAGCTGGGATTACAGGTGCATGCCACCATGCCTGGCTAATTTTTATATTTTTTGTAGAGATGGGGTTTCACCATGTTGGCCAGGCTGGTCTTGAACGCCTGACCTCAAGTGACCTGCTCACCTAGACTTCCCACGCCCTGCCTACTTTAGCCATTTTTAAGTGTACAACTCAGTGGCATTAAGTACATTCACAATATTGTTTGTATAACAATCACTACTCTATTTCTAGAACATTTTCATTGCTCCAAATAGAAATGCTCTACCCTTTATACAATAACTCCTCATTCTCTTTTCTCCTCAGCCCTCTACTTTCCATCTCTATGAATTTGCCTACTCTAGGTACCACAGATATGTATAATCTGTGTCCTATTGGGTCTAGCTTCTTTCACTTAGCATAATGTTTTCAAGGTTCGCTCACATTGCAGCATGTATCAAGATTTCATTCTTTTTCATGATCAAATAATATTCCACATTACTTATATAAGACATTTTAGTGATTCATCTGCTGATGGACACCAGTTGTTTTCACCTTTTGGCTACTGTGGATAATGCCATTATGAACATTGGTGCAAAATATCTGAGTTTTTGCTTTCAGTTCTTTTGGGTATATACCCAGAAGTGGGATTGCTGGATCATATGGTAATTCTATGTTTAACTTTCTGAGGAAACGCCAAACTGTTTTCCACAGCAGCTGCACCATTTTACATTCCCAGGAGCATTGCACAGGAGTTCCAACTTCTCCACATCCTTGCCAATACTTGTTATTTTTGATTCTAGCCACCCTAGTGGATACGAAGTGGTATCTTGTGATGGTTTGATTTGCATTTCCCTGATGGCTAATGAAGCTGAGCATCTTTTCATGTGCTTATTAGCCATTTGTATACCTTCTTCAGGAAAACATCCATTCAAATCCTTTGCACATTTAAAAGTGTTAAAAAATCTAATTTGAGTTGTAATTCTTCTTTATCTATTCTGAATGCAAACCTCTTATCAGGTATATAACATGCATATGTTGTCTTTTCACTTTTTTGATGGTATTGTTTGAAGCACCAAAGTTTTTAATCTCGATGAAGGCGAATTTATTTTTTCCCCTATTGTATATGCTTTTGGTATCTTATCTAAGAAATCATTACACCAATGTTGTGAAGATACACTGTTATGTTTTCTTCTAAGAGTTTTATAGTTTTAGCATGTACAAAAATGTCTATGATCTATTTTGAGTTAATTTTTGTGTATAATGTAAGAGTCCTAATTCTTTTCCACATAGATATTAATCTCTCTATATTTGTGTATAGTGAGACTTTCCCATAATAAAACCTTAATTTAAGAAAAGGCAGGCCAGGCATGGTGGCTCATGCCTGTAATCCCAGCATTTTGGGAGGCCAAAGTGGGTGGAACACATAAGGTCAGAAGTTGGAGACCAGCTTGGCTAACATGGTGAAACCTGCCTCTATTAAAAATACAAAATTAGTTGGGAGTGGTGGCCGGTGCCCGTAGTTCCAGCTACTTGAGAGGCTGAGGCAGGAGAATCGCTTAAACCTGGGAGGTGGAGGTTGCAGTGAGCAGAGATCGTGCCACTGCACTCTAGCTTGGGCAGCAGAGTGAGACTCCCTCTTAAAAAAACAAAAAAAAGAAAAGAAAAGAAATGAAAAGGCAAAGACAAAAAAGTTACATACTAAGGAGGAACTGGTTTCACTGCTAATGACTTCTACCTAAAATAAGAGTGTCTTTAGCACCCTTATGGTTTTTTTTGTTTTGTTTTGTTTTTTCCTTTTTTCTTTTTTTATTTTTATTTTTATTTTTATTTTATTTTATTTTTTTTTAAGATGGGGTTTCACCATGATGGCCAGGCTGGTCTTGAACTCCTGACCTCAGGTGATCCACCCGCCTTGGCCTCCAAAGTGCTTGGATTACAGGCGTGAGCCACCACACCCGGCCTTATGTTTGGTTTTTAAACTTATTTACTTTAAGTAAAAGAAGTTCAGAGGTAGGCAGAGCTGATATGGCCATTCTATTCTATCTATAATTGTTATTGATCCAGGACCCTGCTATCTGTTTATTTCAATATTCCTACATGTGGCATCTATCCTTGAGGTTACCATAGTCACAGTGTAGTTCCTGGAGCTCCAGCAACACCTTTGCATTCTGAGCAGGAAGAAGAAAAGTAAACAACAACAACAAAAAAAAGCCGGAGGTAGGGGAGCAGGGAGAAGGGGAGTCATCCCTTTGAACAACTTTTCCCTGAAGCCAATTTAAAAACTTGAGTTTATAACCCACTGGCTATTCCCACAATAGGGAGGCTGGGTACATTAACATATTCATCAGTACAAGGGTCCTAACATTAAATTAAATGAGGATATGTGGTGGATATCAAGTAGCCAAGAGAGCTGGCTCTGGTGTAGGGAGCACTTGGCCACCCACTACCAATTTTTCTTCCTCTTAGTGGCAAGTAGGATTGTGGGATTAGATGAGCCAAGTGTTGCTAGAGCTTCCAAGTTTTAGAGGCTTGAATTCTACATTTAATATAAAATCTCCAGATTTTTCAATGTTGGTAACCAATCCAAAGAAACGAAAATGTCACCTTGCCTGGGCCAAACATAGTACATCTGTGGCCCGTGTTCCACCTCTGTGCTGCCCATTGGCATCCTCTGCTTTCAGGGGAACATTAGAGCTCTTGAGACACCTGAAGGGCACAGGAGTGGTATTACCATTCCCCTGTGTGGCTCCGAGCCAGTGGATAGAAGTCACGAGGAAGAAGATTTTGGCTCAACTTTAGGAAGAGCTCCATCCGCAGAGCTGTCAAAAACAGAAGGAGCTGCCTGGAGAGGTAGGAAGCTCTCTGTCGCTGGAGGTGTTTGAGCAGATGCCAGAGAAGCACTTGGCAATGATTTCTAAGGTCTTCCCAACCCCAAGAGTCTCTAAGGCTGTATGAAAATTACCGTGCTGACTCTTGCTGCTTCGATGACTCATGGAAAGGAGAACCCTGTAGGAGGCAAGAGGAGGATAAGACGCCACACATCTGGATTGCTAAGGAGCTAGTGGCCCACCAGCTGCGGTGTCCTACCCTGCAAATGACAAGGCAGGGGAAATAAGAAAGGGCCTCATCACGGGGATGACCTCTATTTAATGTAGCATGTAGGGTAGCAAAGAGTTCCTTTCCAAATATTTACAAGCGTGATTTGACTCATCTCTGTGCATTGCATAGGGATGCACAACAGATATGTGGCTTTTTTTATGCAGGATAATTCAGGTTACTGAACTCCACTCCTTTATTTACTTCCACTTGCAGGGCTGGCTTCCTGGGATTCAACCTGTGCAGGTGTAGAGGGCCTGTACTCAGAAGGACCCAATACTTGGTTTAATGCTCTGCTGTTACCATCCTAAATTCTCATTTTTGAGCAAGGGGTTCCACATTTTCATTTTTCCCTGGGCCCTACAAATTATGCAGTGGGTACCCCACACTTTTACTCAAAATGTATTCAATGTAGAAAATGCTAAGCATTGGGGGCCTAGCACGATGGCTCATGCCTGTAATCCCAGCAGTTTGGGAGGCTGAGGTGGATGGATCACAAGGTCAGGAGTTTGAGACCAGACTGGCCAACATGGTGAAACCCTGTCTCTACTAAAAATACAATAATTAGCTGGGCATGGTGGTGGGCATCTGTTATCCCAGCTACTTGGGAGGCCAAGGCAGGAGAATCGTTTGAACCAGGGAGGCGGAGGTTGCAGTGAGCCAAGATTATTGCACCATTGCACTCCAGCCTGGGCAGCACTGTCTCAAAAAAAGAAAAAAAGAAAAAGGAAAAAAAGAAAAAGAATAAGAAAAAATACTAAGCATTGGGGATATAGAGCCACATCCAGTGTGCTGACAGTCTAGTTGGGGGCAGAGGGCTGTGTGAAGCTGGGAAGATAAGCAACTACTAACATAACTGCTACATAGTGTACTAAGCACTTGCAAAAGGGAGATCTAACCTAGACAGAGAGGTCGAAGATAGAGAAGACTACCCAAAGGAACCAAGCTCTGAGCTTCACGTGTTTATTGAAATGCATTGTATGCTTCTTTTATTATAAAGGAACTGTAAGCCCACCCATGACTCCCTAGCTAGGGACTACATTTCCCAGCATCCTCAGCAAATAGTTGTGATCATGTGACTAAGTTCTCACCAATAGAATGAGTGGAATTATGTAGGTCATTTCCTGGTCTCAACCTCAAAACTTCCTAGTGTGCCTTCTCTGAACCTCTCCTTCCTTTCTGCAGGCTACAAGATCTGCATGCGATGGTGACCCAGTTTCAATCATGCAGGTGACCATGAAGGTCTAGAGGTTGGCAGCGATGAGAGGAAGAAATCTGGGTTTCTGTAAGATCATGAGGAACAGAGCTTCCTGTTCACCTGGGCTGCCTCCCAGAACTGCTACATTAGAGAGAAAGAAACTTATGTTCTTTTTTTTTTTTCTTTTGATACAGGATCTCCACTGTCATCCACGCTGGAGTGCAGTGGTTTGATCTCAGGTCACTGCAACCTCTGCCTCCCAGGCTCAAGCAGTCCTCCTACCGCAGCTGCCCAAGTTGCTGGGACCATGGTCGTGTGCCAGCACACCCAGCTAATTTTTGTATATTTTGTAGAGTTGGGGTTTCACTGTGTTGTCTAGGTTGGTCTTGAACTCCAAGGCTCAGGCCATCTGCTTGCTTCAGCCTCCCAAAATGCTGGGATCACAGGCATGAGAAAATTTATATCTTTTAAGCCACTGCATTATGAGATCTTTTTGTTAGCCTGTTTGACCAAATACAATAAGTAAATAGGAGTTAATTATGTTAAAAAAGGGGAGAGAAGTTAGACTGCAAAGTGCCCAGTCCAGGGAGAATGTGGCATATTCAGGGAACTGGGAATGGTTCAAGATGCCTGACACTCTGGCTGTGGGAGGGAGAGTGGTGTAGTCAGCTCAGGCTGCCAGAGCAAAACACCATAGACCAGGGAACTTAAATAACAGAAATTTCTTTTTCTTTTTTTGGTGTTTTTTTTTTTTTTTTTTTTTGAGACAAAGTCTTGCTCTGTTGCCCAAGCTGGAGTGCAATGGCTTGATCTCAGCCCACTGCAACCTCTGCCTCCCAGGTTCAAGCAATTCTTCTGCCTCAGCCTCCCAAGTAGCTGGGACCACAAGTACCTATCACCACATCCGGCTAATTTTTGTGTTTTTAGTAGAGGCGGGTTTTCGCCATGTTGGCCAGGCTAATCTCAAACTCCTGACCTCAGATGATCCGCTCACCTTGGCTTCCCAAAGTGCTGGGATGACAGGTGTGAGCCACCGCACCTGGCCCAGATATTTCTCTCTCATAGTTCTGGAAGTCCAAGATTAAGGTGCAGACAGATTTTGTTCCCAGTGAGGGCCTTCTTCCTGGCTTACAGATGGCTGCCTTCCTGCTGTGTTCTCACGTGGTAGAGAGAGGGATGGAGGGGGAAGGGAGGAAGGAGAGGGGAGGGGGGTCTGTTGGTTCTTCTTCTTCTTATGAGGGCACTAATCTCATCTTGAGGACTCCCACCCCCACTCCAAATAACATTACATTGTGATTTAGGACTGCAGCACGTGAATTTTGGGAGGACACAGACATTCATTCCATAACGTGGGCTGTATCACAAAGAACCTTGCATGTCAGGCATAGAGCCTGGATATCATCCATTGGACTGTGAGAAATCAAGTCGGGCACTGACATCCTTATTGTTTTGCCAGCTTGAGTTGCAACCTGTGCTAAGGTTTGCTATGGTTTATATATCTGTCTCCTCCAAACCTCATGTTGAAATTTGATCCCTATGTTGAAGGTGGGCCCTAAAGTGAAGCTCTTGGATCACGGGGGTTTGGTGCCATCCTTGAGGTAGTGAGTTCTTGGTCTCATGAGATGGACTTGCGGGGGGTGTTATGAAGCCAGGATGCCTTTTAGGTTTAGCTTCCCTTCTTACATGTCTGCTTCTGCTTTGACCTTCTCTGCTACCTTTTGACGCAGCACAGAAGCCCTCACCAGAGCCGAGCAGATGGGCACCATGTTTTTTTTGTATTTGTTTTTTTTTTTGAGATGGAGTCTCACTCTGTTGCCCAGGCTGGAGTGCAGTGGCATGATCTCAGATCACTGCAACCTCCACCTCCGGGGTTCAAGTGGTTCTCCTTCCTTAGACTCCTGAGTATCTGGGGCTGTAGGTAAGTGCCACAATGCCAAGCTAAGTTTTGTATTTTTAGTAGAGGTGGGGTTTCACCATGTTGGTCAGGCTGGTCTTGAACTCCTGATCTCATGATCCACCCACCTTGACCTCCCAAAGTGCTGGAATTACAGGTGTGAGCCACCACGCCCGGCCTACCATGTTTCTTGTATGACCTGCAGAAGTGTAAGCTAAATAAACCTACTTCAGAGATTATTCTGCTTTGGATATACCCTACACAAAACAGACTAAGTCAACTGGCAGCTTTTAAATGTATGAAATATTTTATAAGACTGGCTAATAATTACAACAAGTTCTCATGCACCCATTGCCTAGCTTGAAAAAACACATTGCAGATAAAGTCTCCAGGGTTTCCTTCCTGATACTATCTTCAACATAGTTTTTCACTTTATTTTGTTTCGTTTGTCTGTCTGCCCTCCCTCCCTCCCTCCCTTCCTTCCTTCCTTCTTTCCTTCTTCCCCCCTTCCTTCCTTCCTTCTTCCCCTCCCCTCCCTTCCCTTCCTTCCTTCCTCCCTCCCTCCCTCCCTTCCTTTTTTCTTTCTTTCTTTCCTTCTTTCTTTCCTCTTTCTTTCTCTCTTTCTTTCTTTCTCTTTCTCTTTCTTTCCCTCTCTTTCTTTCTTTCTTTCCTTTTCAGAGTCTCACTTTCTCACCCAGGGTGGAATACAGTGATGCAATCTCAGCTCACTGCAACCTCCAATTCCCAGATTCAAGTGATTCTCCTACCTCAGCCTCCCAAGTAGCTGGGACTACAGGTGCCTGCCACCATGCCTGGCTAATTTTTGTATTTTTAGTAGAGACAGGTTTTCGGCAAGTTGGCCAGACTGGTCTCGAACTCCTGACCTCAGGTGATCCACCTGCCTTGGCCTTCCAAAGTGCTGAGATTACAGGTGTGAACCACCGCAGGCCGGCTGTTTGTTTTTTGAGGACACTTGGAAAGATCAAAGTGGAAACAGGACTTACATCATTAAGCCTCTTGTATGTCCTCAGCATTTTGCCAAGTACTGTAATGCATACATATGGAGGAAGCAGCCACAGCCAGGTAGAAAACAACAACAAAAGAAAACCCCAACCTTTGTGCTTTCCCAGAATGCATTGACTCCTTCCTGAGACCAGCTGGGGCCTGCTTGGAGGGGCACCGTGTTTTTGGATGTGAGGGGGTGGAGTATTTGCACTGAGTCTCTAGCCATCACCCACTTCTGCTGTCTCATGTGCAGATAAAATGTACAGTCCAAAGAAATCTGAAATATGTCTCTGGAAGTTTTAAAGTTCTGAGAAGGACATGGAAGGATTTGGTGTTGTTCCATCTTTTCATCTGGCTGATGGCTGGGACTTTGGGGAGAGGAGAGAAAATGTTGGGAGTGAGCAGCTGGTGAGCAGAAGATGTTGATGGTGTTGGTGAGGATTTCATTTCCTGGGCCAGAGCCCAAGATACTAGAATACGAGGCTATTGGCAAAACAGAGAGTGCCGCAAAGTCAGGGAAGAACGCGCTGGGCAGATTACCCGATGACATCAAAGGACACTTAAAAGACTTCTATGGGCTGCACGGTGGACAGATGTTGTTTTTGTCTGTGCCGCATTCCTCTGTCATCTTCTTTCAATAACCTCTTCATTTCTGAAGGAAAACCAGTCATCTTGTCATCTTCATAGTCTGTGTAGCCAGAGAGGGTTGACCCATCCTTTGCCGTCACGGGTGAATATGTAACTTAGCAAAAGTCTATCGAATTCTCAATGAACGGTTCAGAGGTGGGCACGCGACTCTGCCTGGACCAACGAGAGCTTTCTCCAGGACTTCGCTCCGATGATTAGGAATGAGATATGCTTTCTTTCTCTATTAGAGTTGTTATGTTGATAGCTAGTATGAGACTGAGCTCGAATGTGACTGAGAATGAAGCCAACACAGCAGAAAACTGAGTCTAATAATGGAGAGAGAGAGACATTCCTGAAAACATTAGGGTGCTTGGATTTAGCCATGCCTAAAACTAACCCTATCTCTCAGACTTTTTAGTTGTATGAGTCTATTCTTTAATTCTCTCTCTCTCTCCAATTTATCTGGTTTAATGTGGTTTCAGTTTGATTACTGTCATGTACACTGATAGTTGAGAAAATGTAAAACAGTCTTGGTGAGTTAGAAAGAAACAGGATGAGCCAGGCATGATGGCTCACACCTGTAGTCTCAGCACTTTGGGAGGCCAAGGCAGGTGGATCACCTGAGGTCAGGAGTTCAAGACCAGCTTGGCCAACATGGTGAAACCCCATCTCTACTAAAAATGCAAAAAATTGGCCGGGTGTGGTGGCGAGTGCCTGTAGGTCCCAGCTACTCAGGAGGCTGAGGCAGGAGAATCGCTTGAACTGGGGAGGCGGAGGTTGCAGTGAGCCAAGATTGCGCCATTGCACTGCAGCATGCATAATAAGAGTGAAACTCCATCAGGAAAGAAAGAAAGAAAGAGAGAGAGAGAGAAAGAAAGAAAGAAGAAAGAAAGAAAGAAGAAAGAAAGAAAGAAAAGAAAGAAAGAAAGAAAGAAAAGAAAGAAAGAGAAAGAGAAAGAAGAAAGAAAGAAAGAGAAAGAAGAAAGGAAGGAAGGAAGGAGGGAAGGAAAGAATGAGTTAGCATGATAGAGACAGTGCCCAGTTATTCTTGGGCAAAAATAGAGGTAACAGGACCAGAACTTTATTTATGGTCTTACACTTCCATCTCCCAAAGCAAACGGTGTGGGGTAAATGGATAAGGTAAGATGTTCATATTACTGAAAGAAGAAGAAAACTATAATTTCATTAGCATCACTGCTACTTAGGAGGGAGATCATAACTGGAAAGTGACAATGGAAGGATACATTTTATTTGAAAGATACAAGTCTAATAGAAAGGGAATGTTGTATAGCACTATCTGCGGGGAAAGCACTAAGTGGTCTGCCTGGCAGTATGAAGTGCTTTGGGGTCAGGAATTGTGAGGACAACCACACAAACAAGACCCCACCCAATGTGGGGCCAGAGGAAGCAGAGGAAGCCTGCAGAAAAGGCTTTCCTAACACACATGTCCAAGCCATGAAAGAGTTTCATTAGGAATTCCAGTTATGCAGACATAAGCTGGAATTCTTGTTTTGCTAAAGTTTAGAAGATCTGATAAATTATTATCTTACTTGCAAATCGTTTCTCAGAACACAGAAGTAGCAATGGAGTAAGCTGTACTGTTTTTCTTTCTTTTAAAAATCATATTTCCTTTTGAATATAAAAGAAAGACATTCTTTTGGTGGAAAATTGGATAATATAGTGGTGTCACTCATACATCTATTCCTCAAAGATAAGTGATTGGATTTGTACTGTGTGCCAGATGTTGGCTAAGTATTTAATAAATAAGCTCATTTAATCTCCACAGCATTAAGAGGTGCATTCTTGTATGATCCTTAGTTTGTGGATAAGAAGATTGAGGTTTAGTAAAGCTAAAAAAAAAATTCTCTGAGATCATAGAGCCAAGTTGGTGTTAGGGCCAGGATTTGAACTCAGCCATCTGGGCTCTTAATCACTATATTATATTCTGTATTTGTGTGTCCACTTACATAAATTCTTTGTTATAGTGTATATTTATAATTTTGTAGCTAGTTTTCCCTTTCACTTAATTTCCTTAATTTCTTTTTTCTTTTTCTTTTCTTTTATTATTTATTTATTTATTTACATTTTAGAGATGGGGTTTCACCATGTTAGCTAGGATGGACTTGATCTCCTGACCTCGTGATTCGCCTGCCTCGGCCTCCCAAAGTGCTGGGATTACAGATGTGAGCCACAGCGCCCGGCTTTTTTGTTTTCTTTTTTCTTTTTCACTTAATTTCATAATATCAGCACTTCCCCATTTTGTCAAAAACTCTTAAATTTTAAAAATTAAACTATTTCTACTTATGTAAAGTAGACTATTCCAAGGGATGCCTATGGACCCATCACCCAGCTTCAACAATTACCAAGCAGTCTCATTTCCTCTCTGTTATCTAAAGCAAGTTGCTGACATTGTGTCATTTTATCTGTAAATATTTCAATATGTAATTTTAGTTATTCTTTAATATTCTGAGATATCTAATCTGTGTTTGAATTTTCCAGATGAAATATTATTGTAAATGTTATTCTAAATTTGGTTCTGAGGATACCTATGGAAGAAGTGGTGGGTGATACGGAGCTGTTAGAAACTTTGAGCCATGGCCGGGCATGGTGGCTCACGCCTGTAATCCAGGCACTTTGGAGGCCAAGGCGGGTGTATTACCTGAGGTCGGGAGTTCAAGACCAGCCTGACCAACATGGTGAAACCCCGTCTTTAAAAAAAAAAAAGAAACTTTGAGCCAAAGTGACCCTGTCACTTTGGAGTTTGCAATAACAAACAAAAAATGATGCATTCCACAATGAGGAAACCGGATTTCCAACAGTTCAGTAGAAAGGTGTACAATTCCACCTAGAACTGTATTATTGTTCAATGTGGTGGCAGTAGTCGTGTGTCTCTATTTACATTAAAATGAATAAAAATTAAATACAATTTAAAATGCAGTCCCTAAATAGCCACATGTGGCTAGTGGCTATCATATTGGATAGTGCAGATATAAGGTATTTTATTTTATTTTATTCTGCCTTTTGTTTTGTTTTGTTTTGCAACAGAGTCTTGTTCTGTCACCCAGGCTAGAGTGCAGTGTCACGATCATGGTTCACTGCAGCCTGAACCTCCTGGGGCTCAGGCAATCCTCCCGCCTCAGCCTCCTGAGTATACTAGACTACAGGCATGCACCACCATGCCTGGCTAATTTTGGTTATTTTTTGCAGAGATGACATCTCACTATGTTGCCAAGGCTGGTCTCAAACTCCTGGACTCAAGCAATTCTCCTGCCTCTGCCTCCCAAAGCTAGGATTACAGGCATGAGACACCATGCCTAGCTGTTATAAGACATTTCCATGATCACAGAAAGTTCCACTGAATGTAGCTGGTCTAGAGGAATACTATTCCTTTAAGAAGGAATAGTATTTGCAAGAGGCAGGAGATTCTTAAACAATTAAAAAATGTCTGCATTTGTGATTGTGAAAGGGCTTGAAGCGTGCAGCTGCCTGCACAGAGGCCTCTGATCAGCTTAACGTTCAAGAGGAGGAACAGCACTCAGCTCCAGTCTCATTGCTTATTTATTTATTTAACTGCTGTAACTGAACAGGCCCCACTTAGCCATGTGCCAACAAGAAGTTTGCTTTATTTTTGTAACTAACTTCCTTTTTGCTAAAAAATCCCTTTTCACACTCAGCAGCGGAAAAACTCAAGTTAGCTCAATCTTATAAATATCAGCCATGTCCAGTCACTTCCAGTTTAAAATAGTTTCACTTCGAGTAAACATTTCACACCGTTCAGGTATTTTTATCCTCCATCACCGTCTGGTTCGGAACCCCCCTCCGAGCTTGGGTGTCAGAGGACAGCTTTGCTCTTTGCTGTCTCTTCTCTTTCTCCAGCCCCTCAATAGCTACTCCAAGAGTCCCCGGTGGGAAGTAAAGAAGGGAGACCTCTCTTTTCTTTACCAGGCCGTTTCTCTAGCTGACTAGGCCCTCAGTGGTATTTGATTGCTTGGTTGAGCCTACCTAGGTGATGTCCTAGGTAGTATTGTGCTGTGATGTCATGCTCAGTAGAAGTCGTGGTGCAGGTTGTTGAGAAATGTTAAGTTTATGAATATTGATGAATGCTGAGTGCATGATAGAATATATTGTTTGCTAGGAAGAATGATAGCAAGGAAAACTTAGCCACCCCCCTCTCCCCCACAAAGTAGAAAACTACTTGGGCATTCCAAAGTGGCAGGACAATGTATAAATGTCATACACCAGTTAAAACAATTCTTTAAGCTATCCGCCCCTGCCCCTGTGGCTCCCTCGTGGAGAATACTTTTTAGCTTGTTTGTAATCAGTGGTAAGCAGGCACCAGCTGCCGACTTGCTATGTTTTTGTGTTATGAGAAAATACAGAACACCTGTTGTTAATAATGATCACCTGTTCGGAGAGAAGCAATACGTGGATCAGAATCTGCTCGGGGCCTTCAGCCTGGAATGCTGTCAGCCCCTGAGGCTCTCGGTTCAGAAGACTGCTGGCCCCCGATAGACCCACTTTGCTGTTCTATCTGGGTGTCTGCCTCTCAGTTCCTTCAGCGCCGCCTAGGTGGGGGTCTCTATGGCTGAGCTGGTATTCGGTATCAGGTGATGTGTCTTTGTTTAAGGTCCTAAGCCCAGTGGATCTTCACAGGCTGGTGGCCACGTTTTCAGAGCCACAGCCACTCTAACCTCCATCAAGCAATTCCCTTCCTTGCTCAACTGGCATAACTCTCCTGAGTTACCCAACTTTACTTAGCACCGGTGGAAACTTCATAGGTCCCCTTCTATTATATTCCAGAAAATGGGCTATGATACTCATTGTGCCTGGATGTGCCACTGCACAACTGCTCACACCTGGGCCCCATTGTGAGTTGCCAACTATTAATGTGTAATTTAAGAAAACGAGGGGAGTATATGCTCCAGGTTTCAGAGTCACTCTTCCACCTCATAGGCACTTCCCTTGGAGTTCCCCCAATTTTTTTTTTTTTTTTTGAGATGGAGTTTTGCTCTTTGGTGCCCAGGCTGGAGTGCAAAGGTACGATCTCAGCCCACTGCAAACTCTGCCTCGTGGATTCAAGCGATTCTTCTGCCTCAGCCTCCCAAGGAGCTGGCATTACAGACGCCCCCCACCATGCCCAGCTAATTTTTGTATTTTCAGTAGAGATGGGGTTTCACCATGTTGGTCAGGCTGTTCGCAAACTCCTGACCTCAGGTGATCCACCCGACTCGGCCTCCCGAAGTGCTGTGATTACAGGCATGTGCCACGGCGCCTGGTAGAGTTCCAAATTTTGAGTGACAGGTCAAGGGTCCCCATATTACATGACTGAAGATAGAATTACTTCAGAAGGAACTTTGCTCTCTCTCAAAGATGACCCCTCACCCCTTCTCATTCTCCCTTCTTTTTCCTTACCTCTTCCTGGTGCTTAAAGCAACTAACCCAGTTTGGATGTGTATTTTGGTATCTATTTTTGACAGGTCAAATAACTCTGAGATGTAGCCACTTAAAACAACTTTTATTATCTCATACAGATTCTGAGGATCTGGAATCTAGGTGAGTGGTTCTGGCTCAAGTCTCTCTCTTTTTTTTTTTTTTTTTTTTTTTTGAGGTGGAGTCTTGCTCTGTCACCCAGGCTGGAGTTCAGTGGCATGATCTCTGCTCACTACAACCTCCACCTCCCGGGTTCAAGCAATTCTCCTGCCTCAGCCTCCTGAGTAGCTGGGATTACAGGCACCTGCCACCACACCCAGCTAATTTTTATATTTTTAGTAGAAGTGGGGTTTCACCTTGTTGGTCAGGCTGTTCGCATACTCCTGACCTCCTGATCTGCCTGCCTTGGTCTCTCAAAGTGCTGGGATTACAGGCATGAGTCACCGTGCCCAGCTCTTCTGGCTCAGGTCTCTTATGTGGTCACAGTCAAGATCTCAGCTGGGATTGCATTATCTGAAGGCTTGACTGAGGCTGAAGAATCCACTTCCAAGATGGCTCATTCACATGGCAGTTGGCAGGAGGCTCTGTTCTTGCCACGTGGACCTCTCCCTAGGGCTGCTCACAACATGGTAGCTGGCTTCCCCTAGAGTGACTGATCTGAGAGGGAGAGGACAATAAAAATGGAAGTCAGAGTGTCTGTTATAACCTAGTCTCATAAGTGACATACCATCACTTCTGCCATGCCATGCTGGTCTCAGTGGCCATCTGGATTCAACATGGCAGGGGTTACACAGGGGAATGGATAACAGGAGGTGGGGATCCTTGAGGGCCAATGGAGGCTGGCTACCACGGGAAGGTTCATAGATTGTGGGAATCTAGCCTGGGAGTAGGGATCCCTTTAGCTTAGTTGTTTAGAATTTAGCCAAGCTGTTGTCAGTGAGCATGAGCCTTTCCAGGGAAGACCCAGAAGGGATCTGAGTCTTTGCTCTTATATTTATAAAATTACATTTTCTTTGTGCTATCACACAAGTCATACATATGAATTGTAGAAAAGGAAAATAATATAAAAAAGTAAAAAAGCAAAAGGAAGGAATCTTCTGTTTAGTCCACCATTCAAAAGTAAGCTCTGGGTGGGCACAGTGGCTCACGCCTGTAATCCCAGCACTTTGGGAGGCTGAGGCTAGCAGACCACGAGGTCAAGAGATTAAGACCAACCTGTCCAATATGGTGAAACCCCATTTCTACTAAAAATACAAAAAATTAGCTGGGCATGGTGGTGCATGCCTTTAGTCCTAGCTACTTGGGAGGCTGAGGCAGGAGAATTGCTTGAATCTGGGAGGTGGAGGTTGCAGTGAGCCAAGATTGTGCCACTGGACTCCAGCTTGGCGACAGAGTGAGACTTTGTCTCAAAAACCAAAGAAACAAACAAAACACACACACACACACATACACACACACACACACACAAACCACAAAAAAAGAAAGATCTGACAACATTTTGTTGTATATTTTTACGGAATTCTCTATGTTCATTCGTGCATTTAGCAATTTTTTTTTTATTTTTATAGAGATGGAGTCTTGTTATGTTTCCAAGGCTGGAAACAATCTCCTGGGCTCAAGTGATCCTCCCAACTCAGCCTCCTGAGTTGCTGGGACTATAAGCATGTTCCACCACACCTGGCTTTAACAACTATTTATTGAACATCTATTATGTGTCAGTAATGCTACTTCCAAGAACTTAAGGAAATATATTCAAGACCATGATCAAATATCTAAAACCACTTTATCCCAACGCATTTACTCAATAACTTTGATGTCGTTTTATCTTTGTTTGTAGTTCAGCCTTAAAACTATTTTTCTTGGGCAGGCGTGGTGGCTTATGTCTATAATCCCAGCACTTTGGGAGGCTGAGGTGGGCGGATCACGAGGTCAGGAGATCCGAGACCATCCTGGCCAACATGGTGAAACCCCATCTCTACTAAAATATTTAAAAAAATTAGCTGGGTGTCATGGTGTGCGCCTGTAGTCCCAGCTACTCGGGAGGCTGAGGAAGGGGAATCGCTTAAACCTGGGCAGCAGAGGATGCCATGAGCCGAGATCATGCCACTGCACTACAGCCTGGGCAACAGAGCAAGACTCCATCTCAAACAAACAAACAAAAACACAAAAAACTATTTTTCTTTATGGTTCCTGGCTCACAAAGTTCTTATCTACATCTAGATTACATAAATTCATTTTAAGTAGTAGGAATTTAAAATGTTTTTATTTTCTTTGCATTACAGTCAGAAAATATATAATTATGGCTATTCTCTCTTTTGTATAGCTACAATTTTCTTTCATCATGCTGTTTTTTTTTTCCTTTGAATATTGGAAGAATTTTTCAAGTAGGTATCTATGCATGAATCTTTATCTTTAAAAAACTTTGCTAGGTGCAGTGGCTCACGTCTGTAGTCTCAGCACTTTGAAAGGCCAGGATGGGCAGATTCCTGAGCTCAGGAGTTCAAGACCAGCCTGGGCAACATGGTGAAATCCTGTCTATACACACACACACACGCACGCATGCACGCACGCTAGCTGGGCATGGTGTTCCATGCCTGTAATCCCAGCTATTTGGGAGGCTGAGGTGGGAGGATCACTTGAACCTGGGAGGTTGAGGCTGCAGTGAGCCTGATGGTGCCACTGCACTCTAGCTTAGGTAACAGAGACCTTGCCTCAAAATTTTTTTAAATCCTTTTCTCAAGGTTTAATTAAATAATTAAAATACACAAAATAATATTTATAACATATGTATAAGGAATAAGCTACCACTATCAAACAGTTCCAGCATCTTAGAAGCCGCCTCTTCCTCTCTGGCACTATCCTGAGCTTTGTATTTAGCATTCCCTTGTATTTCTTTAAATATATGAACAAACGTATGACCTGTGTATCTTTATACAATGCCTTGTTTGTTTATTTTTTGAAACGAAGTCTTTCTGCATGCTCGGGCTGGAGTGCAGTGGCGCAGTCTCCGTTCACTACAACCTCCGCTTCCTGAGTTCAAGTAATTCTCCTGCCTCAGCTCCCAAGTAGCTGGGATTACAGGTGCCCACCACCATGCCCAGCTAATTTTTGTATTTTTAGTAGAGACAGATTTTCACCATGTTGGCGAGGCTGGTCTTGAACTCCTGACCTCAAATCATCCACCTGCCTTGGCCTTCCAAAGTGCAGAAATTACAGGCATGAGCCACCATGCCTGGTCTTATTCATTTTTTCTTTAACCTTTATTTTTAGTTGACACATAACTGTCTGTATTTCTGGGATACAGAATGATATTTTGATAACTGAATACAATGTGTAATGATCAAATCAGGGTAATCGGCAGATCCGTCATCTCAAATATTGATTCTTTGTGTTGTGAACATTTAAAATCCTCTCTTCTAGCTTTCTGAAAATATTCAATAAATTCTAGTTAACAATAATCTTCCTACGGTGTTGCAGAGCACCAGAACTCAGTCCTCCTATCTAGGCCATTATTTTGTATCCAGCAACCAACTTCTCCCCTTCCTCCCCTGCTCCCTACCCTTCCTAGCCTCTAATACCCACAATTTTACTTTTTACTTCCATAAGCTCACTTGTTTTAACCTCCCACATATGAGTGAGAACATGTGATGTTTGTCTTTTTGTGCCTGATTTACTTTGCTTAACATCATGTTCTCCAGGCATCCATCTTACTCAAATGACAGGATTTGATTCTTTTTTATGGCTGCATAATATTCCATTGTGTACATGAACCACATTTTCTTTATCCATTCATCCGTCCATGGAGTTAGGTTGATTCCATATCCTAGCTATTGTGAATAATGTTGCAATAAACCTGGGAGTGCAGATACGTCTTCAATATACTGACTGAAAGAAAAAGAAAAGAACATTTTTTCTTTTCTTTGAGACGGAGTTTCATTCTTGTCACCCAGGCTGGAGTGCAATGGATCAATGTCCGCTCACGGCAACCTCCACCTCCCAGGTTCAAGCAAATTCTCCTGCCTCAGCCTCCAAGTAGCTGGGATTACAGGCATGCGCCTCCATGCCCAGATAATTTTTGTTTTTTTTAGTAGAGAAGGGGTTTCACCATGTTGGCCAGGCTGGTCCCAAACTCCTGACTTCAGGTGATCCACATGCCTTGGCCTCCCAAAGTGCTGGGATTACAGCCATGAGCCACCACACCTGGCCTTTTCTTTTGGTTATATACACGGCAGTGGGATTGCTGGATCATACAATAGTTCTATTTTTAGCTTTTTGAGAAACCTCCATACTGTTTTCTGTAATAGCTGTACTAATTTACATTCCCACCAACAGTGCATAAGAGTTTCCTTTTCTCTATGTCCTTGTCAGCATTTGTTATTTTCCCTCTTTTTGATAATAGCCATCTCAACTGGGGTGATATGCGATCTTATTGTGGTTTTGACTTACATTTCCCTAATGATTAGTGATATTTGGTTGTGCAAAGTTTTCCTTTCTGTAAATAACATCCAGTTGTATATACTCTTCTGTGAATTGCTCCCCACCCCAATTATGTTTGTGAGAGTCATCCTTATTGATGGGCGTGGCCACAGTTAATTCCTTTTTACTGTGGTATAATATTTCATTGTATAAATGCACCACATTGTGTCAGTTCTGTCCATGGATATTGGGACATTTCTGGGTTCTAGCAATTACAAACAATGCTTCTGTAAACATTCTGGTAGATGTTATCTGGTGCACACATGCAAAAATTTCTCCAGAGCAGTCATTCTCAAATTGGCTGCACATTGGAATCATGTGGGGCTCTTCAAAAATTGTTGACAGGTGGTTCACACCCCCAAGACGTTCTGCTTTAATTGGTACAGGGTCCAACTTGGGTGTCTGGAGTTTATTTGATTTTTTTCAAACATATTTATTTTTTGTAGAGACAGTCCTGCTATGTTGCCCAGGCTGGTCTCAAACTCCCAGGCTCAAGTGATCCTCCTGCCTTGCCCTCCCAAATTGTTAGGATTACAGGCATGATTCACCACACCAGGCCAAGTCTGGATTTTAAAAATCATGGGATTCTGGCCGGGCGCATCAGCTCACGTCTGTAATCCCATCACTTTGGGAGATTGAGGCAGGCAGATCACCTGAGGTGAGGAGTTCAAAACCAGCCTGGTCAACATGGTGACACCCTATCTCTACAACAATACAAAAATTAGCCAGGCAGGATGGTGGGTGCCTGTAATCCCAGCTACTCAGGAGGCTGAGGTGGGAGAATCAATTGAACCTGGGAGGCAGAGGTTGCAGCGAGCCAAGATGGCGCCATTGCACTCCAGCTTGGGGACAGAGCAAGACTCCGTTTCAGAAAACAAAAACAAAACCAGCATGGGATTCTAACGTTCAACAATATTTGGACCCAAAGTGTCTGCCCTAGAGCGTCTGCCCAGGAGTGGAATTGCATGGGCATAAGGTATGTGCATTTTCAGTTGTAGTAGATATTGTCAAATTGTTTCCCTTAGCTTCTCAGGTCTTCACCAATATATGGTATTGTCTGATTGTATTTTTTTGGCAGCATCAATTCTACCCTTTATGAGGGAATTATAAATGTTAATCTGCTTTTGTTTTTCATTTCCTTATAATCCTTCTTTATTACCCTTTTAATGCTACTTTCATTTATCTAAGCCTGCTGCCTTTTCATCTGAGCTTGTTTTCTCCCGGTGATTTCATGTTTCAGAAAGGCTATGTCTTTCTGTGCCCTATGGTGGATGCAAAAACGTTTCCAGACATGTTCCTATTGATCTGACAATGGATGGTTTCCAGGGTTTTGCTCTTCCTCTGCGTCCCAATCATGCATTTTTTTTCTTTCTGTATATATATTTTTTTCAGATCTCAGGATGGTTTTGTTCTCTTAATTCACTCACGCACAAAATATGATCTGACATTTGTCAACAGGTAGAAGGCAAATTGCCTGTGGTCCCACAGGGGCAATAGTCTCATGCCTTCCTAGTCTACAGCTAAAGTGAAATTTGATAAGCACAGATCCAGGTCTACTTCCTTCATTAAAATGGGCTCTCACATGGGATTCTATTGCTCTATGATGCAGCATCTTCTTGCAGCCACCAGTTAACATCATAGGCTTTGGGGGAAGGGTCAGATTTAGCTGATTCAACACCAAGTCTGTCTGCATTAATAGTGGAGTGGGGCACAGGCAGGGTGGCTCATTCCTGTAATCCGGCACTTTGGGAGGCTGAGGCAGGTAGATCACGAGGTCAACAGATTGAGACCATCCTGGCCAACATGGTGAAACCTGTCTCTACTAAAAATACAAAAATTAGCTGGGTGTGGTGGTGTGTGCCTGTAGTCCCAGCTATTAGGAGGCTGAGGCAGGAGAATTGCTTGAACCTGGGAGGTGGAGGTTGCAGTGAGCCGAGATTGCGCCACTGCACTCCAGCACTCCAGCTTGGCAATAGAGCAAGACTCCATCTCAAAAAAAAAAAAAATAGTGAGGCAATAGTAACTTATCAGTGGTCTTTTCTGTAAAACAGAGATGATAACAGGGCCTGAGGATTAACTGCACAGAAAAAGTTTAGTGTCATAGCTGGTAGATGACAAATATTTAATAAGTGATAGCTGTCATTATTATTTTATTATTAGTATATTATTAACATATTGTTTGTGTATATATTACTGACACATAGTATTATTACTGTTCACCCCAGTAGAATGTAAGCTACAGTGAAGGTAAGGGTTTTCCTCTATTTTGTTCATGTCTTTATCCTCAGCAATTAGAACAGTGCATGACACATGGTAGACATTCAAGAAATATTCGTTGGATGAAGAAAGTTTTGAGAATTTGGAGAGGTTATAGTAGGAATTGCTAACCAATTCAAAATGTGCCATTTTGAATCAGAAGTTGGCAGTGTTATTTATAATGGTGACCGATTGGAATCCACCCACATGTCTAATGTCAGGGATTAGTTGAATGAATTACAGTACCTCATATGCTGGAAGCTATGTACCCATTGCAGACCATCTTGTCAATACTTTTTGACAGAGGAAAATATTTACTTATATAGTTGGAGTTTTAAAAAGGAGGAGTTATAAAACAACATGTATAGTATCATCCTAAATTTTAAAAAATGTGTATGTGTGTGTAAAAAACCTGAAAGCAGTAAAACAAAATATTCATAATGATTGTCCTTGGTGGTGGGATTAAAAATTATTTTAAATTTTCTTCTTTGAGCTTTTTTGTATTTTCCAAATATGTTTGCAGTAAGCATATATTATTCTTGAAATGAGAAAACATAACATATATTTTAACAGACATGTACCAAAGATGAATTAAGTGGCATGGATCCCAGGGATGCAAAACGACAGTGCAAATCCAGAAGAGAAAAGTCAGTAAGACTCAAGAATGGTTTAAGTTTCAAGGGAAGTTTTAAAAGATAACAAAATGGGTCTTGAATCAGCCAGCATTTGTGGTTGCATGCAACAAAAGCTAACTGGCTGATTTCAGCAGCAAGGGAATCTATTTAGAGCATACAAGGGTAGCTCACAGAATTGCCAGGAGGGCCACAGGACCAGTGTCAGCAGCCACCCAGCCAGAAACAATGCCCCAAATCCTACCACAGAACTGACCCAGCTTCCACCACTGATACTGGGCACAGCAACAACTCTGCTGTCCTGGGAACCTGGTCTTGCCCCTGCCACAATTGTCACCGAAGCTGTTACTCTACTCAAAGGGTATTCCTCCACTCAGCAGCCTCATCACCACGTGGAAGAGTCTCAGACATGTGCATTCTCATGCCACTTCCGTGACCTACTGAATCAGACTCCGGGGTGGGACCCAGCAATCTGCACTTCAACAAGATTTTAAGGTGACTGCAATGGGCACCAAGGCTTGAAAAGCACTGCTCCATCACTGCTGGTGATTCTTTGCATCATCATTATGACTTTGCATCCTTTACAGTCCAAGAGGAGGCTGGACACAGTGGAGGAACCTGTAACCCCAGCACTTTGGGAGGCCAAGGCAGGTGGATCACTTGAGGTCAGGAGTTTTAGACCAGCCTGGCTAACATGGTGAAACCCCGTCTGTAGGAGGCTGAGGCAGAAGAATTGCTTGAACCTGGGAGGTGGAGGTTGCAGTGAGCTAGGATTGTGTCACTGCACTCCAGCCCAGGTGACAGAATGAGAGTCCATCCAAAAAAGAAAAACAACAACAACAAACAAACAAACAAAAAACAAAGTCCAAGAGGAATGTGTGTTGATTGACATCCTAAGTCATGTGTCTTACCGCCTTGCTGCAAAGGAGGCTGGGATAGAATATCAACAATGAAAAGCTTCCACAGTGGGAGACAGGCTCTGCTTTGTACTGAGACTTGGGATGAGTGGTTCTCAAGACATAGAGATTGAGTTGAGATGCTGATCCACAAAGATGTCTTTGTACTTTTCATTCTTTAATCAGCCTGGAAATAGTTGTTGAATTGATTTGGCCCAAATCCTTGCTTCTTTAATTGCTCCATGCCCTGGAATTGTCATTCCTATGACTAGTGGGTCATAGGAATAACTAGTGGGTCATAGGAATGACAATTCCAGGGTATGGAAAAGTACAAAGATACCTTTTAAAATGTTTAAGGAAAAGCATAGAAGACTATCTTCTTTATACCACGGTAGTGAAGAATTTCCTAAATCAGATTCAAAGAGCGTAAACTATAAAGGAAAAATCTGGTAATTTTGATTATATTAAACCTTTATTATGTTAAAAAGCACCATAAGTAAGTAAAAAAAACAAGCCAAAGGCTGGGAGAATATATTTGTGTCCCTTATAACTAACAAAATATTAGTGTCTAAAATGTTTTTAAAAATTGTATAAATTAATAAGAAGGAGAAAACCCAACATAAAAAATCCAAAGATGTTGTTTTAGTTATTTGTTGCTGTGTAAAAAATTACCCCCAAATGGCTGGGCGCAGTGGCTCATGCCTGTAATTCCAGTACTTTGGGAGGCCAAGGTGGGGAGATCATGAGGTCAGGAGTTCGAGACCAGCCTGGCCAATATAGTGAAATCCCATCTCTACTAAAAGTGCAAAAAATTTAGCCAGGCGTGATGGCAGATGCTTATAATCCCATTTACGTGGGAGGCTGAGGCAAGGAGAATTGCTTGAACCTAGGAGGCAGGGGTTGCAGTGAGCTGAGATCGTCCCACTGCACTCCAGCCTAGGCAGCAGTGTGAGACTGTCTCACAAAACAAACAAACAAATAAAAATTACCCCCAAACTTAAGCATTGTTCTCTCTCTCTTCTTTTTTTTGAGACAGGGTCTTGTTCTGTTGCCCAGGCTGAAGTGAAGTGGCAGAATCAAGGCTCACTGCAGCCTTGACCACCTGGGCTCAAGTGATCCTCCCACCACAGTCTCCTGAGTAGCTGAGACCACAGATGCATGCCACCACACCTGGCTAATTTAAAAAGAATTTTTTTTTTTTAAGAGATTCGATCTCACTATGTTGGCCCGGCCAGGCCTGTCTTAAACTCCTGGGCTCAAGTAATCCATCTGCCTTGACTTCCCAAAGGGCTGTGATTATAGGCATGAGCCACCATGCCTAGCCAAAACACAGCATCTTTAAACAGCTATTTGCTATCTCACAGTGGGTTAGGAATTTGGCAGTACCTTATCTGGGTAGCTCCAGGGTCTCTCAAGAGGTTGTACCCAAGACGTCGCTGGGGCTGTGAGTCACCTGTATTCACATTAATCACAGTATTACATTTATCTTAAAATCATTTATTATTATAGGATAAAGGCAGCTGGGTTGACAAGATCTCATGTGAAAATTCTAGGAGTCTAGAATTTTTTTTTTTTTTTTTTTGAGATGGAGTTTTGCTCTTGTTGCCCAGGCTGGAGTGCAATGGCACCATCTCGGCTCACTTTAACTTCTGCCTCCCTGGTTCAGGCGATTCTCCTGCCTCAGCCTCCCAAGTAGCTGGGATTACAGGCACCTGCCACTATGCCCAGCTAATTAGTGTATTTTTCATAGAGATGGGGTTTCACCAAGTTGGGAGGCTAGTCTTGAACTCCTGACCTCAGGTGATCGGTCTGCCTTGGCCTCCCAAAGTGCTGGGATTACAGGTGTGAGTCATCGTGCCTGGCAGGAGTCTTAGCCTTTTATAAGCTGATGATGAGAATTTAAATTGGTTTCTGGAAGGTAATTTGGTATAAATATAATCAAAAGCTTCATAAGAAAACATATCTTTTGACCCAGAAATTCCATCTCTCAGTTATTAACAAATCCTTAGACAAGTATACGTAGAAATATGCATAGAATGTTTATCCAAGCATTGTTTACAGTAGCAAAAAGGAAGTAAAACATGCAAAACCCCATAAATAACCCAAATGTCTATTCAGAGGGCACAAAATACATAACATGCATTGGAATATTATAATTCCCATAGAAAAGACAACATTATAAGCATAGAAAATAATCTGGGAGATTTCAAAATAATATATTCATAGTAAATATCATTGGTGGCTGGGTTGTAAGAGTCTTCTATTTGTCTTTTGTTTTTGTGTTGCTTATGTGATGAAGCAGCCATGAGTTTTAAAAAATGACTTTTAGTTGATAATACATTTAATCTAATCCAGTAATGTCATAATACATTAATCCAAGATTAAGTGTGTGCCCCCTAGAACTTTACGCCAGTGATCTGCACCATCTTCTCAGTTGATCTCCCTGTCCCCTGTCTCCTTTCTCCTCCTTGAGCATAGCCATGGCAAATGGCTCTATCCTGTTCCAGGGCTATGTGACCTAATGAGATATGGTGGTGATGGGAGAGTAGTGTCTTCTGGGGGAAAGCATCAGAATTTGGTTGTGCCTGGTTGTGTTACTGGAACTACCATTTTGCAACCATCCAGAAATAAAGCCAATAACAAGTGTTATGAAAAGAGCATCGGTATTAGAGGGGTTGATGATGCCGTGCCTGCAGTCTGCCTACCCACTAACTTCCAGTTAGGTGAGATAATATGTGTTCTTTTTTTTTTTTTTTTTTTTTTTTTTTTAAGACGAGGTTTCACCGTGTTGGTCTGGCTGGTCTTGAACTCCCGACCTCAGGTGATCCACCTGCCTTGGCCTCCAAAGTGCTTGGATTACAGGCATGAGCCTCCACGCCCGGCCTATATGCGTTCTTATCGTTTGTAATTGGGTTCCTGCTATTTGCAGCAGAGAGCATTGCCACTGATAGTCATTTAGCTGAAATACAAATCCAATCATTTTCCCCCTCTGTGGTTTCGTATTGTCTTTGGAACCAAGCTCACATTCCTTAATATGGTTCACAAAGCTCCCGATGGGCTCATGGTTTACTGGTAAGGCCTGGCTCTGAGTATCTGCTGTCTACCCTTTTCCCCCAGGAACCTCAGGTTGTCACCAGACAATCCTGCTTCCTTTTCCCCTTACACACCTGCTCGTCTATGTTGTTTCTTTCCTAGAACATTCTTTTCCTCCTTCTCCATCTACTATACTGGTAGTGGAGACAAGTGTTTATGTGACTGAGATAAAGGATATTATTCAGCTGGTCAGGGGAAAAGATTATACTTGATGGGAAAGTGAACTTTATTCCTTGATACTATTCTTCTTTTATTTTTCTGAAACAGAGTCTCACTCTGTCACCCAGGCTGGAGTGCAATGGTGCATTCTCAGCTCAATGCATCTTCCACCTCCCGGGTTCAAGCGATTCTCCTGCCTCAGCCTCTTCAGTAGCTCAGATTACAGGCCTGAGCCACCATGCCCAGCTAATTTTTGTATTTTCAGTAGAGACGGGTTTTACCATGTTGGCCAGGCTGGTCTCGAACTCCTGACCTCAGGTGATCCACCCACCTCGGCCTCCCAAAGTGCTGGGATTACAGGTGTGAGCCATGATGCCCAGCCTCTCAATCCCATTCTTATATCTCATAAAATTGTATCCTAAGTCAGTGGTCTTATGTGATCAAGATGAGATGTGAGTTGGTCTTCCTCTAGCTTTTTTTTTTTTTTTTTTTGGACAGAGTCTCACTCTGTCACCCAGGCTGAAGTGCAGTGGCGGGATCTCAGCTCACTGCAACCTCCACCTCCTGGGTTCAACCAATTTTCCTGCCTCAGCCTCCCGAATAGCTGAGATCACAGGCGCCCACCACCATGCCTGGCTAATTTTTGTATGTTTAATAGAAATGGGGTTTCACCATGTTGGCCAGGCTGGTCTCAAACACCTGACTTCAGGTGGTCCACCTGCCTTGGCCTCCCTAAGTGCTGGGCTTACAAGTGTAAGCCACCACACCTGGCACTGCCTCTATTTTAATTTCTAACAATTAATGAGCCACATTAACATAACACTTCTGCCTTACTCAGCAATAAAACCCATCATCTGTGTTGCCTGAATTTCTGGCTGTGTTGCAGAGCCTACAGCTCTGTCTGAACATAGAGGCTTTTCCTACAGCTGGGGGGTTCCAGCCTAGACTTTTTCCTGGCCTACTTCCGGTCTAACTCACAATGTTTGGACTCAGCCTAAAATGTGCCAATTTTTTAAAGTTTTAAAAAAATTTCCCAGCCTACGATGGCTTGAGCAATCTTCAGCCTGATGTCCTGTGGTTCTCTGTGAGGGCTTTTCTGACAGACACTGATGGTTGCCTACACAACCCATTTCTGACCCCCTCCTTTCTCTTGCCACCTTTTCTTGGGGAAAGAGGAAATGCAAATGCAGAATTTCCCAATCTCCCCTGGGCTAGACGTGGTCATGTGACCTGACTCAGGCCAATAAGAAGAAGAGGAAGTCTACCTGGGGCTTCTGGGAACATGTTTTTTCCTTATATAGGAGATAACGTGAGCTGTTACCTTTCCCTCCTTTTCCGCATTGGGAATGCAGAGGTGATGTCTAAAGGTACAGCAGTCACCCTGTGACGATGATGCTGCAAGCATGTGGAAGAAAAGCCAAAACACTGAGAATGGAAGAGTAGGAAGGTAAAAAGATGCAGGCTGGGCCGGGCATGATGGCTGATACCTGTAATCCTAGTACTTTGGGAGACTGAGGGGGAGGATTGCTTGAGTTCAGGAGTTCAAGGCAAGTCTGGGCAACATGAACATGGTGAGGCCCTGTCTCTACCACAAAATTTTAAAAATTAGCCAAGGATGGTGGTGTGTGCCTTTAGTCCCAGCTACTCTGGAGGCTGAGGAAGGAGGATCGCTTGAACCCAGGAGGTCATTGAGGCTATAGTGAGCTACTCCAGCCAGGCAACACAGCGGGACACAGTCTAAAAATTAAAAAAAATTAAAAAAGGAAAGAAAGAAAACAAGTCGGGTGTAGTGGCAGATGCCTGTAATCCCAGCACTTTGGAAGGCTGAGGTGAGCGGCACCTGAGGTCAGGAGTTTGAGACCAGCCTGACCAGCATGGAGAAACCCTGTCTCTACTAAAAATACAAAATTAGCTGGGACTGGTGGCGTGTGCCTGTAATCCCAATCACTTGGGAGGCTGAGGCAGGAAAATCCCCTGAACCTGGGAGGCAGAGGTTGCAGTGAGCTGATACCGTTCCATTGCATTCCAGCCTGGGCAACAAGAGTAAACTCCATCTCAAAAGGGAAGGGAAGGGGAGGGGAAGGGAAAAGGGAGAGAGAGGGGGATGGAGAGGGACAGGGAGGGAGGGAGGAAGGGCTAAGATGACATAATTGGGCTACCCAGGCAAACAGAGACCATTTTCAGTAGATGCCCGCATCGTTTAAACCTTTATTGTTGCGTTCTCCATTGAGTTCTCTGATGCTTGCAGCTGGACACATCCTAACTGGTGTGGTCTGCCAGTGTTTGGCTGAAGGACGCTGTGAGGAACAAAGTGAGAATATGGATCTAACTTTGAATAGAGCCAAGTACAGGAAGCCAGAAATGGGGGAATGGGTTGGTGAAAGGATTCAACTTGCCATATTCCTACTTGAGTTTTCCTTTTTATTTTTTGAGACAGGCTTTCACTCCTGTCACCCCGGCTGGAATGCAGTGGTGCAATCTTGGCTCACTGCAACCTCCGCCTCCTGGGCTCGAGCAGTTCTCCTGCCTCAGCCTCCCAAGTGGCTGGGATTACAGGCGCATGTTACTGCACCCAACTGATTTTTTGTATTTGTTTTGTAGAGATGAAGTCTTGCCGTGCTGCCCAGGCTGGTTTTGAACTCCTGGGCTCAAGTGATATGCTCGCCTTGGCCTTCCGAAGTGCTGAGATTACACATGGGAGCCATCATGCCTGGCCACGTTTTCTTAATTTTTTCTACCCTCCATATGCCTCTTGGTTTAAATGTTGTTTTGTTTATTTGTTTTTTGAGAATGAGTCCCAGGCTGGAGTGCGATGGCACAGTCTTGGCTCACTGCAACCTCTGCCTCCCAGGTCCAACCAATTCTTCTGCCTCAGCTTCCTGAGTAGCTGGGATTACAGGCACCTGCCACCATGCCCAGCTAATTTTTTTTTTTAATAAAGATGGGGTTTCACCATGCTGGCCAGGCTGGTCTCGAACTCCTGACCTCAGGTGGTCTGCCCCTCTTGGCCTCCCAAAGTGCTGGGGTTACAGGTGTGAGCCACCGCGCCCGGCTTTTTCTTTTCTTTTTTTTCTTGAGACAGGGTTTTGCTTTTTGCCCAGGCTGGAATATAGTAACACAATCACAGCTCACTGCAGCCCTGAACTCCTGGGCTCAAGGGATCTTCCCTCTTCAGTGCCCTGAATAGCTGGGACTATATAGGTGTGTACCACCACACATGGCTAATTAAGTTCTTTTGTTTTGTTTTGTTTTTATTTTTTAAAGACAGGGTCTTGCTATGTTGCCCAGGCTGGCCTTGAACTCCTGACCTCAAGTGATCCTCCTGCCTCCACTTCCCAAAGTGCTAGGATTATGAATGTGAGCCACCACACCTGGCCTTGGCTTAAGTTTAAATGCATTAACTCTCTTTATAGGAAATTCAAGATACTGTTGTGTCAAAGATCCCACATAGACCTCTATCAGTAGCAAGTTAAAAATGATTCACACCTGGAATCAAGCTCCACCGGGGCATGGATTTTATGCTGTTACATTCAGTTATTTATCCCCAAATTCCAGAATAGTGCCTAGCATATAGTAGATGTTCATTAAATATCTGTTGAATAAGTGAATTGTTGAGACTTTGTCTCAAGAGGCTCTTTGAAAAGCAGAAAGTTTGGCAAATGAAAAACTGTGATGGTTATAATCTGGTCATATTGCTTTGATTGTGGACTTTGCTTTGCCTAAAATCCTTTTTAATAATAGCCTTAGGTTCTGTCATGTGAATATATACCTTAAAAATAGTTGAAAAGCACCAGTTTTAGGGAACAGGTTTAGAAAAAAAAAAATGACTGTTCCCTTGTGAAATTCCAGCCATGCTTCTGAAAAGAGGAAGTTCTATTGGACCTTGAGATTAGTCCAGGAAAGGGAGAGTCTAATTTAGGGATATTTTGAGCACAGAGTCCTGAATAGCTCATGTGGATAGCTTCCTTTGATTTATTTTAATTGTACTCTCAGTGTAATGTCTTAGTCTTTACCAGTCTGGTCTGAAAGTACCCTTCAGACCTGCCTCAGCCTCAGCCACGTGCCCAAAACACCCTTTCCCAATTCTCATCTGACCATCTCCAAGTCAACCCGCAGTTCCCAGCTTGGCCTTTGCCAGTTCCTGCAGGTGGGGATCGTTGCTCTGATCCTAGGGATCCTACAGTCTCTCATTCCTGCCTCTACGTTATAGCTTGTCAGGCTGCCTCACCTCCTGGAATTATGTCTTTCCCATTTTCCCCTTCTAGTACACACTGGATTTGCAGTGAATAATGACGGCCATAGATAACATTTATAGAAAACTCACTTCATGCCGGACACAGTTCTAGGTGCTTTATATGTATCAGCTCATTTACTTTTCCCAAGAACCCCGAGGTACATACTGCTGAGAACACCCATTTTACAGGAGAGGATTTACCACATTCTGTAAATATTTATCAAGTTGCTACTGCATGCTTGGTGCTGCTGTCCCAGGTACTAGGATTTTTTTTTTTTTTTTTTTTTTTTTTGAAACAGATTCTTGTTATGTCTCCCAGGCTAGAGTGCAATGGCGTGATCTTGGCTCACTGCAACCTCCACCTCCTGGGTTCAAGTGATTCTTGCGCCTCAGCCTCCCGAGTAGCTGGGATTACAGGTGCCCTCAACCACACCCAGCTAGTGTTTGTATTTTTAGTAGAGACGGGGTTTCACCATGTTGGTCAAGCTGGTCTCGAACTCCTTACCTCAGGTGATCCACCTGCCTTGGCCTCCCAAACTGCTAGGATTAGAGGTGTGAGCCATGGTGCCCAGCCTAGGGATGCAATGTTGAACAAGACCGGAGGGGTACCCATCCTCACAGAGCTGACAATCTGGTCCCAATAAGGATAAAGTCAACAAAGTAAACCAATTGATGGATCAAGATTTATAGAAATTGGGTGGGTCTGATGCATCAGAAAGGAACTTTTCAGGTCTGAAGAGTGAGAATGGATCCTCTCACAGGGTGCTACTATTAAAATAACCACCGATAAGGGAGATTGAAGATGAAAGATTCATACTAGGAAACTTCACAAAACCCACCGGGCAGACATCAATGTTAACCATGAAAGGGAGGACAAAAGTAGGAACAGCCAAACTGAAAAGAGCGATGGGGGTTGGAGAAGCTCAAGTCCAAGGTGCAGGGAGAGAAAAGAGAGGTTCAAGAAAAGCCTCACAACACGGCCAGGGCAGAAAGAAGAGTTGATGGTAATGAAAGGGATTCTTACAAGTGCCTGGAAATAGGCTGGCGCTGATCTTACAGGCTGAGGCTTAAAAAGGCTTTGTTCTTCTGTCGGATAAGGAGAATCACTGTGGTCCCCGGGAAATAAGGAGCTCTTGGGTACGTGCGTATGTGTGTTGCTGAGTGGGGAGGGGGCATTCCTTGCCCCAAATGCAGAGTTATTGTCAGTTTCCACTCTGTTCCTTGCACCTGCCTGAGTGGAGGAGCTGGAACTGCCCCCACAGGGACCTGTATGTCGCAGCCAGGCCTGGGGGTAGGGGGCACGGGAGCTGGGCTTGGGCCCACGTCACTGCACATGACTACCTGTGAGCCAGCCTAGCACGTGGGATCTGTAGCTGGGCATGGAGCCCCTGCTTTGGGGTCCCAGAGCCCACCTGATGGAGTTGTGGATGTGACAGGGAGAAAGAAGGGGGATGGACTGCAGCCCCCAAAACCTGCCCCAAGGGCCTCTGAGTAGGAGAACCTGTGGCTCCTAAGGCCATGTGGATCCTAAGGTCGGACTCAGGTAGCCTCTGGAGAGGGACCGGGGACCCTTTGGGAGGGCTGCAGAGAACACCAGCCTGGGATTTTCTGCTTTCTCTGGCATCACTGCTACTAGCAAGGCAGTACAGCGAGGTGCTCGGGTACCCCACCCCTGGTGCGAGGCTACCTCTTTCCCTTTCCACAGTGGGGCTTTGGATACATTTTAACCTGTTTCTGCATGTGCAAAATGGGAACAATAGTATCTTCCTTACGGGATTGTAGCAGAGTGAAAAGCTTAGGAAGGTGTGGAGAGTATAGTAAGCCCTCAATAAACATCAATAGCGGTAGTGATTGTTATTATTTTTGACTGTGGGAATTGTTTGGTATGGGAAGGGCGCACGCTCTTTGGAATATATTGTTTCCCCTTAGTTTCAGGGTCAACCACGTTTTTTTTGGTACAGGATGGAGTCTAGGAGCAAGCCTTGAAGTCCCAGGCCTCTTAGTTGTCACTTCCTTCCTTTTTGTCATGGGTGGCAGTAAATAACCCTGGGGTAATAACTGCCAGGAATCATGCCTGGAAACAAGCAAGCCCACTTTGGTAGGGCTCTGCAGAAATTTGGACAGCCGAGTGACATTAGTTTGGGTGACCTGGGCATCTGCTGCCCACCTTCTCCAAGTTCAAGTTCACACTCTGTTATGGGCAAATATGGTGGTAGTTAGCCAAGCCCCTGCCCCGATGACACTCTTGCTGCCGTCTAGATTCTGCTCTGCCAGGGTGGCCTCCCCACTCCTCACTTTCTCTGCCCAGTATTCAGTTGGGCTCTCCAGGGGAGGCAAGGGTGAGGAGATGATTTGCATAACATCTGAAGATAGAATTTTGGCAGCTTTTATCAGATGCCAGGGTTCTTGGGAAGGGTACAATGCTAAAAGGAAAAAACAAAAGGAAATATTCTGGGAATTCCCAGTTTGTTCTTGGCACCAGACAGGAATTCTAGTTCACTAAGAAGATTTTTCTCTGCATCCCCAACCCCTTCAGCCCACCCTCCACCTTTCTCTGAACACATTCCTGAACTTTGTGAATGCTTGGGGCTATTTTGAGTCTGGAGGGAGCCCTTACAGGTCCTGGTGGCTCCCTTGGGTTTACCTCAGTAGAGAACCTTTACAAAGCAGGTGAGCTCAGAGTGTGTCTAAATCTTCTCTGGAGTGTGTTGACAACCAGAACCCTCTAGGGACCAGGGCGTGAGAGTTTCCATGACCTTGGCCTCGACATTTTTTCTCACCTGTATTCCTTGGCCTTGACTTTTTCGGAGAAGGGAGACTCTATCACCCAGGCTGGAGTGCAGTGGCAGGATCACAGCTCATGGCAGCTTTGACCTCCCATGCTCAAGTCAGCCTCTTGAGTCCTTGGGACCACAGGTGGGCACCATCATGTCTGGATAATTTTTTATTTTTTGTACAGATGGGGGTCTCACTATGTCCCCCAGGCTGGTCTCAAACTCCTGGATGCAAGTGATCCTCCCGCTTCAGCCTCCCAAAGTGCTTGGAATACAGGTGTGGGCCATGGCACCTAGCTGGCCTTGACTTCTGCTACCTAAAGTTATGCTGGGGAAGTCTGAGAGAATGCTATTTATGTGGCTTTGTAGACTTCTTCATTTGTTCATTCATTCATCCATTCTTTCATGTATTTCACCCTAAAATAATCACATGAACAATGTTTTGTGTGTATGTGTTTGCTTGTGTGCACAATTGCTTATGGGGAAGGTGTCTACAGCTTTCATGGGGTTGACAAAGGCATCCCTGACCCCAAAGAGTAAAAACCAACCAAACAAACAAAAAACCCACCTGTCCAGAGGGGCAAGAAGAGCAACTTAGCGTTCATTGAGGCCATTCTGTGCCAGGTGCTGTACTAAATTTTTGTGTTTTCTTGTTTTGTGGGGAGCGTAACTTTTCAAAATGAAGTAAAACAAAAAAAAAGATCACTGTAGGAAATTTGAAAAAATAATGAGAATAATATAGAAAAAATTAATCTGTAATCCAACCACACAAAGAGCTCAATAGCCATTGTGGATCTGTTATCTTCAAATCATCTTTCTATAAAACTGGACACTTTACACTTCTGCAACTCCCTGACATAGCTCTTATTCCTAAGTCATAGAAGACTGTGAGGCTGAGGCCACGCCCCTTGTACCGAAAGGCACACGGCCTTAGCTATCAAGGGTAGCTTTTACAGGGTGAAGAATACACTTAGATAGAAGAGTAAGGCAAGTTCTAGGACTGAGGAATACAGGACTGAGGTTCACGAAGGAGCAGGAGGGAGTCTTGAAGGGACCCCTCCGCAAAGGCAATAATTCGACAGGTCTTGAAGAACCAGCCTGAGTTGTTTAATGGTTACAGAGTTTCAGGGGTTTTTTTTGTTTGTTTGTTTTGAGACACAGTCTCATCTGTTACCCAGGTTGAAGTGCAGTGGCGCCATCTCCGCTTACCACAACCTCTGCCTCCCGGGTTCAAGCAATTCTCTTGCCTCAGCCTCCCCAGTAGATGGGATTACAGGCATGTGCCACCATACTCAGCTGATTTTATATTTTCAGTAGAGATGGAGTTTCTCCATGTGGGTCACACTGGTCTCGAACTCCCAACCTCAGGTGGTCCACTCACCTCGGCCTCCCAAAGTGCTGGGATTATAGGCGTGAGCCACTGCACCTGGCCAAAGTTTCAGTTTCACAGGCTGAAAAGAGTTCTGGATATGGATAGTGGTTTATTTCAAATAATGAAAGTGATTTTCAAACAAAGAAAGTTCTGGAGATGGCGTTGGTAGATGGGAAAGAGGGAATTACTGAGATACGGCTTGGGTATGGAGGGCCAATGGGGCAGGAACGGGCATTGCGTCTTGTGAAAGCTTGATCCACCTTGAAACTGACACTGTTCTGCCACCATATAGTAGCCGTGAATGCATTTTGGAATTTCTTTTACCACTGTAATTCCCATTACATATTTATTGCTTCTTCTGGAGATATCAACTTTACATCGTATAAAATTGACTTTGGAATTTGCTCAGGAAGGAATTTGGCTTGCACTCCCTGTTTTTTGTTTTTTGTTTTTCCCAGTTATGTGATTGTTTTTAGCCCCACAAAGCTAGCTTTACCACTCTAAATAATACACTTATCCTCTGCTGCGTGTGTTATCCAACTATGATATCAGTGGACTTTCCCTTATGGAGGATGAGAAGATCAGTGCGGCCACTCACCCTTCACCTCTCTTCTTCTCCCTCCACCCTAACTCCTGACGTCTGTCTACTGGATGCTCAGTTTTAGTCTGTCAGAGTTTATAATGTTTATATTCTGTTCTGTAACTGAAACTGAGATTTTTTTTTAAAATTGTGATAAAATATACGTAACATAAAATTTGCTACATTTGCTGTCTTAACCATTTTTTATTTTTAAGATGGAGTGTTGCTCTGTTGCCCAGGCTGGAGTGCAATGGTGCAATCTCAGTTCACTGCAACCTCCACCTCCTGGGTTCAAGTGATTCTCCTGCCTCAGCCTCCCGAGTAGCTGGGATTACAGGCACATACCACCAAGCCCAGCTAATTTTTATATTCTTAGTAGAGATGGGGTTTCACCATGTTGGCCAGGCTGGTCTCGAACTCCTGATCTCAGGTGATTGCCCACCCTGGCTTCCCAAAGTGCTGGGATTACAGGCATGAGCTACCATGCCTAGCCATCTTAACATATTTTAGATATACAGTTATGTTCATTTCAGTGTTCAGTGTTCAGTTTTCACATTGTTGTGCAGGCATCACCGCCATCCAGCTCCAGAACTCTTTTCACCTTGTAAAACAGAAACCCTGTAACCATTAAACAATTCAGGCCAGGTCTAGTGACTCACACCTATAATTCAAGCACTTTGGGAGGCTGAGATGGGAGGCTGGAGTGCAGTAGTGGGATCACTGCTTACTGTAGTCTCCACCTCCTGAACTCAAGTGATTCTCCCATCTCAGCCTCCTGAGTAGCTGGGACCATAGGCATGTACTTCCATGCCTGGCTAATTTCTGAGCCCAGGAGTTCAAGACCAGCCTGGGCAACTTGGGAGAACCCCTCTCTCTCTCTCTCTCTTTCTTTCTCTCTCTCTCTCTCTCTCAAAAAAAAAAAAAAATTAGCCAGGTATGGTGGTGCATGCCTGTAATCCCAGCTATGCAGGAGGCTGAGATAGGAGGATCACTTGACCCAAGAGGAAGAGGCTGTAGTGAGCTATGATTGCATCACTGCACTTCAGCCTGGGTGACAGAGCGAGACTCTGTCTCAAGAAAAACAAACAAAAATACAAAAACCCCCACAACACCCCATTTCATTCTCCAAGTTCCTGGCCATCACTATTCTTTTTGTCAGTATGATTTTGACTACTCCAAGTATCTCATATAAGTGGAATCATACAGTTTTGTGTGTCTGTGTGACTGATTTATTTCACTTAGCATAATGCCCTCACAGTTCATCCATGTTGTAGCACATTGCAGAATTTCCTTCCTCTTTAGGCTGAAGAACATTTTGTTTATAGATATACCATATTCTGCTTATGCATTTATTCCTCAATAGACATTGAATTGCTTTACCTCTTGGCTATTGTGAAAAGTGCTGCTATGAACATGACTGTACATCTGTCTCTTTGAGACTCTGCATTCAATCCTTATATGTGTATACCCAGAAGCAGAATTGCTGGATCATGGCAATTCTATTTTTAATTTTTTGAGGAACCGTTATACTGCTTTCCATAGAAACTACATTGTTTATATTCTCACCAACAGTGCACAAAGGTTCCAATTTTCCCCCATCTTTGCCAACTCTTGTTAGTTACTGCTTGTTTTTTTTTTTTTTTTTGATAGTTGCCATCTGTTGAGTGTAAGCTGATATCTTGTTGTAGTTTTGATTTGCATTTTACTAATGATGAAGGATGTTGCCATCTTTTCATCATTAGGGAAATGCAAATCAATACTATGCTTGTTGGCCATTTGTATATCTTCTTTGGTGAAATGTCTACTCAGGTCCTTTGCCCATTTTAAAATCAGGTTATTTGTTTTATTGTTATTGAGTTGTAGGAGTTCTTTATATATTCTGGATGTTAACCCTTTATCAATTACAGGATTTGAAAATATTTTCTCCCATTCTACAGGTTACCTTTTCACTCTGTTGATTGTGTTGTTGGAGGTACAAAAGTTTTTTATTTTTATGTAGTTCAGTTTATTTTTACCTTTGTTGCCTGAATTTTTAGTACCATATCCAAGAAATTATTGCCAAATTCAATATCATAAAGCTTTTCCCCTATGTGTTGTAAGAGTTTTATAATTTTAGGTCTTTAATCTATTTAGAGTTAATTTTTTATATGGTATATGGCAAAGATGCAATTTCTTGTGACGATCCAGTTTTCTCAGCATTATTTGTTGAAAAAACCACCCTTTTCCCATTAAATGGTCTGGCATCTGTATTAGTCCATTTTCACACTGCTATAAAGAATACCTGAGACTGGGTAATTTATAAAGAAAAGAAGTTTAATTGACTCATAGTTCCACACGGCTGGGGAGGCCTCAAACAACTTTCAATCATGGTGGAAGGGGAGGCACGTCTTACATGGTGGCAGGTGAGAGAGAGTGTATGAAGGAGGAACTACTAAACACTTACAAAATTTACTCACTATCACTAGAATGGCATGGGGGAAACTGCCCCCATGATCCAATCACCTCCCACCAGGTCCCTCCTTTGACACATGGGGATTGTGGGGATTACAATTTGAGATGAAATTTGGTTGGGGACACAGAACCAAACCATATCAGTACCCTTATTGAAAATTATTGACATATATGTGAGGGTTTATTTCTGGGCTCTCTATTCTAGTCCATTGGTCTATATGTCTGTCTTTATACTAATACCATACTGTTTTGATTACTGTAGCTTTGTAGTAAGTTTCAAAATCAGGAAGCATGAGACTCCAACTCTGTTCTTTTCAAAATTGTTTCAGCAATTTGATGTCTCTCAAGATTCCATATGAATGAAATTAAGTTTTCTGTGCCTTGTCTATAGATTGACTCTAAAAAGCGAAAGCCAACAAGGCATTAACTAATTATTTTTCATTGTTGAGCCAAACAGTGTAATCAGACCTGCAGAGAGGTACAATTGTTTGTTAGGGTGGTCCTAATGAAGTACCACAAACCGAATGACTTTAACAAGAGAAATGAATTATTTCACAGTTCTGTAGGCCAGAAGCCCAAGATCAAGATGTTGACAGGGTCATCCTTCTCTAGGGCAGGGACTAGGGGAGGATCAATTCCAGACCTCTCGCCTACCTTCGAGCTTTTGGCAGCATAAATCCAATCTTCACGTGACATTCTCCCTATGTGCATGTCTATGTCCAAACGTCCCCTTTTTATTAGGACATTAGTCCTGTTGGATTAGGGCCCACCCCAATGACCTTAATTAAATTAATGACCTCTGTGAAGAACCTATCTCTAAATAAGGTCATATGCTGAGGTCCTGGGGATTGAGGACTCCAACGTATCCTTTTTGGGGGACACGATTTGACCCATAATAAGAGGAAATATAATCCTATCTCACCAACTCTGTTCCATTTGATGGAAAATTTCCAAGTGTCAAAGGCAAATGGACACTCTTTCTTTACACTCCATCAAAATCATGTCATATTTTAGTTTGCTTCATACTTGAATAGAAGTGTTCTGGTTCAGATTGTAGTTTCTAATTACATTTCTTTTTCTTTTTCATAAGTAAACAGATAAAAAACTATTAAGTGTCACCTTACCAATAAGTTTATCCATGTTCTGAATTATACCATGATGGCTAAATGCTGGACCCTGACAATTTAGGTTCAAATTTCGGGTCTACCCATATCTATTTGGGCATCTCACTTAAACTCTATACTTCAGTTTCCCTGTATTGTTAGTGGAGTAAGAATAGTATCTATTTCTTTGGGATGTTGTGAGGAATCAAATGAGTATAGAAGAAGATTTAGAGCAGTACCTTGCACATAACAAGCACTCTCAACAAATATTCACTATTTACTGTGGCATACTATTTGTTGAAATCAAGCTGCTTTCTCTTAAAAGCGATGTTCTTCTCAGTGTTCCATGAGTCTTTTTGTAGAGCAAACATTTCTGTCTTGTTTTTCTTTGAAAGTGTCTTAGCTATTTCTTTCTTTCTTTTTTCTTTTCTTTTTTGAGATAGAGTTTCACTCTGTTGTCCAGGCTAGAGTGCAGTGGTGTGATCTTTCCTTACTACAACCTCAGCCTCCCTGGTTCAAGCAATTCTCATGCCACAGCAAGTAGCTAGTATTACAGGCATGCACCACAATGCCAGGCTATTTTTTTTTTTTTTGTACTTGTAGTAGAGATGGGATTTTACCATGTTGCCCACGCTGGTCTTGAACTCCTGGGCTCAAGCAATGCATCTGCCTTGGCCTCCCAAAGTGCTGGGATTACAGGCATAAGCCACGACACCTGGCCAAGAGTGTTTTAGCTATTTTTGATATTTTACATTTCCTTATAAAATCTGGAATTATCTTGTTAAGCTCTGTCAATGAAAAAGAGAGTGAGAAAGTTAGAGATACAGAGACAGAGTGAGAGATGTATACAGAGAGGGAGAGGGAAAGGAAAGAAGAAAGAAAACTCTGTAGAGACCTTTTATTATTTGGATTGTATTGAATCAACAAATTAATTTGGGAGGAATTGATTCCTTTATACTCTTGAGACTTGTAATTGATAAATGTGGTATACCTTTCCTCTTGCATGGCAAAAGGTATCTTGAAGCTAAACTGCAATGATAACCAATGTTTAGTTCCTGCATACCAAGGTGGTCTGCAGCCAGGTCTTAAAACAGTACCTGTAGCACAGATAACCCATCATAATAATGGTTACCTGAACTTTCCAGTGGTCATGAGTTGCAGTAAGAAAGTCTGAGATATGACATGCTGCACCTGTTTTACCATAAAAGCTTGCTATAGAAAAGGGATTTTTTGAAGGGTGGGTATGGGGATCCACCATCTAATGGCCACCAGAGACATCACTTCCGTTGTTAAGTCCCCATTAAATATTTCTTCCTGAGAAACTGGATTTGTTAGCCTCTTTCTTTGGCTTCTCAGCCCCCTTGGCCTTTGGGTGTAGGTTTGCATAAACCTGCTCACCTCAAGCATTTTTTTTTTTTTTTTTTTTTTGAGATGGAATCTTGCTCTGTCACCCAAGCTGGAGTGCAATGGCACTATCTCAGCTCACTGCAACCTCTGCCTCCCAGGTTCAAGTGATTCTCCTGCCTCAGCCTCCTGAGTAGCTGGGGTTACAGGCGTGCAGCACCACGCCCAGTTAATTTTTGTATTTTTAGTAGAGATGGGGTGTCACCATGTTGGTCAGGCTGATCTCAAACTCCTGACCTTGTGATCTGCCTGCCTTGGCCTTCCACAGTGCTGGGATTACAGGCGTGAGCCACTGTGTCCAGCTGAGGACACTCTTAATGAGAATGTTGTATGATTTTCTCATAGAGATCTTATACATGCTTTGTTTGATTTACTGCTGGGAACCTGATTCTTTTTATTCGATTAGAAACAGCATAGTTTTAAAAAATAATTTTCAACCTTTGACATTATTTGATGCTTGTATATGCAAGTTCAATATACTTTTGTATTTTAAGTCAAAAAACAATTTATAGTCAGGTGTGGTAGCCCCTATCTGTAATCTCAGCACTTTGAGAGGCCAAGGTAGGAGGATCATTTGAGGCCAAGAGTTTGAGATCAGTCTGGGCAACATAGTGAGAGTCCCATCTCTTAAAAAAAAAAATTGACTAGTCAGCCTTGGTGGTGCGTGCCTATAGTCCCAACTACTTGGAAAGCTGAAGTGGGAAGATGGCTTGAGCCTGGGAGGTCGAGGCAGCTGTGGGCTGTGGTCACACCACTGCACTCCACCCGGGGTGACAGAGCAAGATCCTGTCTCCAAAAAAAGAAAACTTTAAATGCACAAAAATTATAAATAAACATTTTACTTGGGAATAATTTTAGATGTATAGAAAAGTTGCAAAGATGGTAGAGGGAGTTCCTGTACCGCCTTCGCTAATGTTAACATCTTATGTGGGTGGGCGTGGTGGCTCATGCTTGTAATCCCAGCACTTCGGGAGGCCAAGGCGGGTAGATCACAAGGTCAGGAGTTCAAGACCAGCCTGGCCAACACAGTGAAACCCTGTCTCTACTAAAAATACAAAAGTTAACTGGGCGTGGTGGCAGGCACCTGTAATCGCAGCTACTTGGGAGGCTGAGGCAAGAGAATTGCTTGAACCCGGGAAGTGGAGGTCGCAGTGAGCCAAGATTGCGCCACTGCACTCCAACCTGGGTGATAGAGCCAGACTCCATCTCAAAAAAAAAAAAAAAAAAAATCTTATGTGACCACAGGTACATTTGTCAAAACTAACAGATCAATATCAGTACATTACTAACAGGTAAACTCCAGGCTGTATTTGGATTTCACCAGTTTTTCCACTAGTCTTTTTTGTTCTGTTCCAAATACCAATTCAGTATACCTCACGGCATTTTGTGTATTTTTATTTTTGAAAACAGCTACCTTGCTAAACCCTCTTATTAATTCTAATATTTTATCTATTTGAATCTTTGGAAACTTCTTTGTATACCACAAGCAAATAATGATTTTGTTCTTTCCTTCCCAATCCTTGTATTTTAAATTTCTTTTTCCTGCTGTATTATATTACATAGGACTTTTAGTACCTTGATGAATAGAAATAATGATGGTTGGCATTCATATCTTATTCCTGATATCAAAGGAAAAGCTTTCAAAATTTCCTTAACTGATGTTTTTGTAAGACTTTTGTAGAGACTCTTTATCAGATCATGGAAGTTCCCTTTTATTTTTAGTTTAAGGGAAGCATTTTAAAAAATCAATGGCTATAACTTTTATCAAATATATATATTTTCTGCATCTATTGAAATGATCATATGAATTTTCTGCTTTTATCTGTTTGTGTAGTGTACTAACTCTAATAGATTTCCTCATGTTAAATTAAATTTACAATCCTGGAATAAATCCAACCTTATATCAGGTGATATTATCTTTCTTACATATTGCTGAACTCAGTTTGCTAATAAGTGTTTTAGAATTTTTTGCATGGATGTTCATATATGAAATTGACCTATAATTTTTGATTTGATTTCAAAATAATACTGGCCTCATAAAATAAGCTGGAGTATGACTTTTGTGCCTCCATTCCTCTGGAAAAGTTTTGGTAAAACTGGAATTATTTCTTCCTTAAACATTTCACTCTCATCAGTGTTTAAAGCAAAGAGATATAGCAATCCTGACATGAGTGTTTCACAACCATCTTTACTGCACTGTTTTTTCGCAGAGCCTCGAAGCATCTCCTCATGGATTACACTAGCCGTTTACAGTAATGAGGAGCGCACAGATATAGCTTGTTCACTCTGGGCTCCGTAATGCTGGAAGCAATGGGAATACCATAACTCATCATACCGGTCTTTCCTTAAGCCTGATGGATAACTAGTTTTCGTAAGCTTGCAGGATATGTGATGGGGGGATACCCCCATGTGCTTGCCTTTTTCGGGGGAAGGAGAAGACAGGAGATTATAGAAAGCCAAGGTATAGGGTCCCTAAAACCAGGGCAGCAGCTAAATTCCCATTCCCTCCAAAGCTCTTAGTGGAAGTATTGGCTGGGAGCAGGATCAGCATAGTAGTGTGGATGTGAGAAGGAGCTCTCCTTGTCCTCCAGTTCCAGGGGTCTCTCTCTATCCCTCCCTTCTCCCTACTGGCTCAGACATTCTCAACACCTTCAGTGATGGGGAAATCTCTACAATCATTTTTTTGGGAGAACAGGATGTGACACTTCCCCTGATACTCTCGGGAAGCTGTCCAGGGCACATTCCAGGAAAGGAAGTCGGAGAGGGTTTCCTTTCCCTTTTCTTCCACTGAGCCCTGGGGATATTGGCCTCCAGGCTGTGCTGACAGAGGAACAGAAGGAGATAACCTCTGGCCACGATAGATTCTTCAGCTAAAAGGTTCTCCAGCCGGGCGCGGTGGCTCACGCCTGTAATCCTAGCACTTTGGGAGGCCGAGGTGGGTGGATCACCTGAGGTCAGAAGTTCATGACTCGCCTGGCCATCATGGTGAAACCCCATCTTTAAAAAAAAAATAAATAAATAAATAA